>JAYMTB010000604.1:0-13422 GCA_036897585.1 Francoa sonchifolia | reverse complement strand
CTAATAAAGTTACAATGAGCGCAAGCTACGAAGAGGTGCAAATAGGTGGCATAACACAACATGGTGGAAACTCAGGTTGATAAGAACACATTATGTTCTGCCATGGCTTTTCTAGCTTACATGTTGGGAAGTAAGCCTAGATTATTGGCTTTAGGTTCCTTAATGACTCTCAATGATGGATAACTTAGCAAACTTCATTCATTCCTTAAAGCTGCAGTCTATTTAATAATTGGCTGTAGGTTCTGAATACTGAATGTTGTTACCCTTTCTGGATAATTCGTTTGTATATGTGCTTTGATGCCGTTTTCATGGATTTTATTGACTTGCTGATGTTTTGCAGGAATCATTTGAGATCCCCAGAGATCAATCTTCCAGAGGTGGGGATATTGAGTTAGGATCACATGCTACTCCAAATTTAGGAGAAATGGGACTGGATCAATTCTTTAAAAAGGTGTTTTAACTCCTTTAGTTTTGTTTTGATGTTCTTTTCTCATGCAAAGCAAGGAGGAAGATAAATGCCATCATCGTCTCTTACGCTTGTCTGTTTCACTTGTTTTCAATTATTTTGTTGTCATTCTGTATACGGAAGTTCTGATTATGTTAATGTTTGACCATCTTAGTTTAATATGTCATATGTCTTGCTTTCTTTCTCTACAGGTGCAAGACATTGAGAAACAAAATGAAAAGCTGAACAAGTTACTCAAAAAGCTCCAGGTATGCATTTGTTACTAAAGTTTGCTGTTCTCTTCCTTATTGTGTTGGTCATTTTATTTTCTGTAACCCACAAGTACTGCTTAGGCAATCATTTTGCAATCATGTAAGAAGCTTTTTGCTATATTTTTGGGAAGCTGTTTGCTTTCTCTAGAGGCAATGAATTATTGAAGGAAAAATGACAGTCTTGTGGACCTAGTTCCCTTAGAAGTGTAATATGATATCCCCTTTGGATTTTCCTTCTCTCATCTTGTGGATTAATATCCTATTAATGAATGACTTAAGAAACTCCATATTGGAATCAGGTTCATTTTCATCTCTCGAAAACTTTAATTTGTTAGGGATCATATATACATTCATGGCTGTTACTGATTTCATATTGTTGTTATTCTTTGAAAGTTCAAATTTGTTTCAAACCCTTTGTATGTGGTGCTATCTATGTAGGATATTGGAATTTAAGTTTAAAGCGTTGATATGGTGGGTTGTTTGGGACTGAATAGAAAGTCTTTAAATGCAATGCAAAATTTCGAGGATGTGATTTACTTATTAAAAACATAAGCATTTGGAAGCGAGGATGTATCAACTTATTTACATTTTGTGTAGGATGCACATGAGGAATCTAAGGCTGTTACAAAGGCTCCTGCAATGAAAGGTAATCTAAATTTCTCAAATAATGGCATATATTTTGTTATACTAGCTATTCCAATTCTTTTTATTTTCATGATTTCCAAGTGTGTTTATTAATGCCAGTGGTACTGCTGCAGGAATCAAGCAGCGAATGGAGAAGGATGTTGATGAAGTTGGTAAAATTGCCCGTTTTTTGAAATCAAAAATTGAAGAACTCGACAAAGAAGTGAGGCCATTTGCTGATTTCATGTCAATGATTTGAAGTCGTTTGATATCTCATATGACTATTATTTTTTTTTTTTGGCAATCTAGAATTTATCAAGCAGGCAGAAGCCTGGGTGTGGAAAAGGAACAGGTGTTGACCGATCAAGAACAGCAACGACAGTGTAACTTATACTCCAACCTTATAATTTTTTCATTTTCCCAATCTACTTTAGTTGTAATGAGATGCTAGTACCTTGCACCCAAAACCTGAATGGTAGAGACATTTTTATAATAACGGAGTAAGTGGGTACTTTTTTTGTAACTCTTTGTCTAATATGTGATCGCTGCTGCCACCTCATGAAGATCACCTAACAGTGGCTGAAATAATGAAATTTATAGTGGTAGCTTCTACTTTGAGATATTGGTTCACACATGTACATTATCTGTTGCTATTGTTCTGAGTCTGACATCTTAACTGTTATATGCAGTGCCTTGAAGAAGAAGTTGAAAGACAAGATGGCCGAGTTTCAGGTATGTCATGTACATATGTGTACATGTATGCACACGTCTTTAAATGGAAGTCCTATTATTTCATTTTGTTCCTGTGTCCCCCCTCTAATCTATCATATTTAATTATGTTTTCAGACTTTAAGGGAGAATATTCATCAGGAGTACCGCGAAGTTGTTGAGAGGCGTGTTTATACAGGTTCAAAATCTATGACTTCTTATTGCTATTTAGCTTTTACAATACATGGTTGGATTGATATAGAACTAATTGTTTTTACTTTTCTTGGTTCCTGCAATTGTTAGTAACGGGCACAAGAGCTGATGAAGAGGTGAAATTTGTTTTTTATCTATTAAACTATCAAGTGAATTTCTAAGTCAAAAAGTTCATGTTCTAATTATTCAAAGATGTACAGACAATTGACAGATTGATTGAGACTGGAGATAGTGAACAAATTTTTCAAAAAGCAATTCAAGAACAAGGGCGAGGCCAGGTCTCTCTCTCTATCTCTCTCTCTAAAGTCTCTTCCAAAAAGTTTGAAGATATTATTTCAGTTAAAAACTATAAACATAATACACTATTTTTTTGTAAGACTAATCTTGGAGAGGTAAAAGATGTGTTGTTGAACCCAATTTGAGCTACAAGTTTCACGCTGGAGTTTCCAGCAGGACAAGCCACTCAATATCGTTCAGTTTCTAATTTCTAATTCCTTTGTTTATTCATGGTGGGGTGGGGTCAGTTTGGTGTGGCTCTGAGCCACTAGTTTCCCTGAAAATAAGCTGATTAAAATTAGTCATGCCTGATTGTGTTAAATATTTTCTTGCAGATTGTGGACACGGTGGCAGAAATACAAGAGCGCCATGATGCAGTCAGAGAAGTGGAGAGGAAGCTTCTTGATTTACAACAGGTATTTCATATTTTCTTCAATTAATATTTCCCTTTATCAGTTGGTGCAACACTGTGGGAGGTATGGCTTCATTACCCCCTTCAAGTCGAATTCCATGTTTGCTTTGTCTTGTGCAGGTATTTATGGATATGGCAGTTTTAGTGGATGCACAAGGGGAGATGCTTGACAATATAGAATCACAGGTGATCAATACGTTCTAGAACCATATTCCTATGTGAATTTCTTATGGAGCAGTGACGTTAAGTCATATTGACATTGATTTACTGCCTTTTTCCAGGTCTCAAGTGCGGTTGATCACGTGCAGTCAGGAAACACCGCTCTCCAAAGAGCAAAGTCGCTGCAGAAGAACTCCAGGAAATGGATGTGCATTGCTATCATAATCCTTCTTATAATTGTTATAATCATCGTTCTGGCCGTCATCAAACCATGGAATAGCAACAAGGGTGCTTAGCTGCATTACTCGTTTTTATATCTATAAATATAATACATGATTTATGCCATTGTTATCTTTGGAATCGAACTCTCTTCGAGTTCTGTCAATAATTTGTGGTCCGTTTTTTTTTTTCTTTGAACGATGGGATCTAGCCTTGTCGGATTATTCTATGATAATAGTTGAGTGTGCATCTTTTTCCGATTGGAATATATATACATGTTATATATTCAATATATAGGTAAGGCTGCATTTTGCACAAATCTTGAAACATGAGGGAACAATCTTCATTTTGTACAATGAGATCTGTGAGACACTGCCCAAGGATAACAAGATGACTGACAGTTAATGCAGTATTTGTGCGTATGAAGAAATGGAGGCAAATGTAACAGAAATTCGATTTGATAGAAATATGTAGTATACATCAGTATGTAAAATGTCACTATGCCTAACAAATGAAGCTAAATGCCAATCTTCAATGTCCATCGCATGAAAACATGCTCAAGGTCTGTTATGAGGACATGGCAGTGGTTGCTTTTTTCAAACTTCATCAATTTGAACTTTGAAGGTATACCAATTCTTCTTTTTTCTGTCGCCTGAAAATTTCCAGTTATGATCTCGGAAAGAATAAATTTGAATAATCACTTAGTTGAGATTTTCCATCCGAAAAAAAATGCAGGGAACTAACTGTGTGCAGCCTTAAAACAGTATGAATGTAAAGTTGTATCATCTATTGTCTGGTTCTAGTCAAAAGGATCCATTTCTCCATCTTGATCCAAGCGTGAAGTTGCAATACTTTGCTCACCATTTTCATCGGATTCTTCCTGATCAACTACTTCAGTTTCATATTCCGGCAAATCAGTGGCATCACTTTTACCTCCTGCTGATCCCAATGAAGAAGCATCCTGATCGTGCTGCATCCATTTGGGGCACTCATCTTCATCTCCATATAGAGTTCGCCCATCCTTGCCTTCAACTCGATTTGGAGTTTGGGCAGATGGAAGTCTACAAGAGCATTCGGGAAGTGGGTGGGATAGGAAAGATTTTGGCTTTGATGAGAGGGATTGCCATATAAGGCCGTCTTCACCCAAGCTTTTGTTCAGATGTTCCAGCACTGAAAGTCTCCAATTGTGCATCGGATGATACATATTGTCGCGAGTAATGTTGAGAAGTTCTTCAAGAACTTTCCTGTTAAAGAGAGAACACGTTTATAGCAGTATGAAGTTGAGATGACTGAAAACACAGTAGTCATGACTCATGGCAATCTTACCTGTCTGGTCGATATGTTCTGGAAGAAGCACTCTCGTATACCCTCTGTCCCATAACTAAGCTTGAAAAGTCTGGCCAGCCGCTACCGTCATTGTTAAAACCTGGAAAGAATGCATCTGCTTCCACAGAGACAATATAATCAAGAGCATCCCAAAGTAATCTGTGTGCCTGCATCCTCAGATCCATACGTGAAGGATCAGGTTCAATTGGGGTTTCAGTAATCCAACCATACCATCCTTCTTTTTCATGTCTATAGATAGGTCTGTCTGGAGGAGGAGGAAGAGGCCGTGGACGTGGACCAGCCTCTTTCCATTCTTTTTTAAGTTGTTCTTCACTTTTTGCTATAGGCAGTTGATAAGAATTTAGAGGAAGAATTGTTTCAGGTCCAACCAAGTCAGACAGCTCTTGATTGCTGCACAAAGAAGTGTGATCCACTAGGTTGGCATACATGCCCCGCAAAGGGATCAGAACTCTTTGGCCACCAAAAGTTTCAGAACCTGCCAGGTATATAATTGTTTTTGGAGGATAGCCCATTGCTCGTAGGAGAACTCCAACCTGAAAAAGTTTCAGCAATAATGATTAAGGTACTGCTGCACTGTTAAACTCGAGTGATCAGAGGGGACGTTTACATGGGTTGGTGCAACCAGAGATGACAGTATGTATTCTTAATCAGTTAATTTGCTATATGTAAACTCTAATGTGTGATAAAAATTTTAATGCTCACTGTACCTCTTCGGGCATGAGAGGGCATGAACCATTTTCTCTACGCGAGTGTGAGTCTATATTTAGTTTTTCGTTAACAATCCCTTGTTTGATCATCTGCGCCCTCCGGTACTGTATAAGTTCCGAGTGGACATCCTAGAAAAAGACCAGGTTACAAAATAGAGTCAATGCAACTAAAGGTATTTAACAATATATGTTGATTCAATCCTCATAGCTATTTTGAGGAGAAAACTCCAATGAAATACATCAAGTGATGAAAGGGCATATTAAATATTTAAATAGACGATATTAGTTAGAAGCAATCAAGAAACTGAAACAAATTAATACGAAGAGTATGACCATTCTAGGGAATAATACAGAAGAGAAAAGCTTCAACCAACCTGAAAAATTTCTGCACAACCATGATAGGCCAAAGTATCTCTTACTAAGCCGGGATGGAAAACTAGGAAGGGTTGTCCCCACGCCCGTAACCTGTAAAGAAAGAATAGGAAGCCCACATTCATCAATGGCAGGCTGATGTTTTGTGTATATGTGGAGTTATCTATTAGCACACATAGATAACTGCAAAGCCTGGATTGCTCTGACTTTCAGTACAGATCATGCATTAAAGTCTAGCAGGAAGCAAGAGAATCATACCTCTGCACCATCCGACGCCCAAGAACTCGAAGTTCTGGACGAAATTGGAGTGCATGGAATCCAACCCTGCATCTAAGCCTCTGCAACTCGGACATGCTTGGCGGAAGGATTGACTAAGATAAGAACATGAATAGTGAATTAAGCAAACTCTTAAAAGAATAAAACTTTGAAGCATATCACAAACACTTCAATCCCAAATTATTGCAAATATTTAATCAGCCAAGCACTTCCTGCATAAGATTCAAGCTGAACCTCTACAACATGTAAAAGATAATAACAGATCTAGACTAATAGAAGACTCACTCACACTTTCTAAAGAAAAAAGACGTTACTGCTTTAGACATTAAGGACTAATGAGTTCTCAGAGCATCAAACTACCTGAAGGCATCCTCCATCATTAAGAATCAACCCAATAACCTTAGTTTTCTTCAACTTTGGCAATACTTCTGTGATGTAAAAATTTGGAGAAGCAGAACTCTTGGGCCTAAAAGTGGGGAATTCATTCCTTTTCCTAGCAGCCTTCATATTTTCAGGCAGGCTCTTGACAATGATTACATCATTTTTAAGTGTTGCAATGAACTGCTCCTCATCGTAGAGATAGGAAAAACTCTTGAATTTATAACTGTACAGTATTAAAAAGCAAGAACTAAAACTATGAGGTTTACTGGTATTACAGAACCGACAACAAATTTGGTCCATAAGCTAAAATGATTACCTGATGCCTTTTGAACGAATACTTTTTTGAATCTCTGGAATGACAAGAGTAGCATTTAAAAGCCTGGATATGGTGACAAGATCACAGATCTAGAAATTTAACAAAAATTGTTATGGAACTCCCACTAAAAGTTACAATGAATGTTAGTTTTGGTCTATACACAAAGTGGTCATACCGAAGATTTTATCTTTGCAAAGTCACCAAAAATTTTCGCATAGATAAAACCATTGTTCTGCTTATTTGGAACTGGAAAGTAAGATAGAAAGACAAAAAACCAATAAGATCAGAAATGTATAGCTTAAGTTCATGAAATCTTAATCACAACCAACAGGAAGTAAAAGGAGAAGATACATTAGTTTGGTTTGACTAAAGCAAATCAACATACACAAGCATAAGTTTTAAGCAAAACCATTACCGGGATAGCTGCTTCTAGGGTTTGCATAAGGCTGTAAAGACTCTAATGTCTTCACAACTCCCCATAGCCTTTTCTGCTTCTTAAAACTCTGCATCATCAACACATACAAATTCATCTTAAATATTGATCATCCCCATATATACAATCCTATACAGAACAATTTCATAAACACGCACCATTGTTCCTAACACTGAAGAAAAATCGTGCCATAACCCTGCCATGGCACTATACTGAACTAAATTCACAGCTGAAAACTTCGTAATCGAAAGGTGCCCCATCATAGATGCCAAAGATAAAATGAGCATTAATAGAGCCACCCATTTTATCTTAGATTTGAACACCATCTTAGCTCACCAACTATTGAAATGCATTCAATCTCAACTACCACCACTTCATTCCACTTCCAATCCAAAGTAAACCTCTGCAACAATAAAATTCAACATTTAACAGAGCAATTATCCAATACATATTCAACATTCAACAGAGCAATTATCCAATACATATTCAACATTGAACACAACAATTTTCCAGGTAACCAAACAGAGAAGTGAAAATACAATTAACAAACCAAATCTCGATTAAACGCAAAAATGAACAAAAATCAATGAAACAACAACGATTTCGTTACTCGAAATCAGTGATTAATCAAGATTTTAAGAGAAGAATCTGCCATTAACATTACCTGGACAGATGAACACAGGAAGGCTGCTAGTTTTCCGAATCAGTAATTGGAACTGAATTCGGCAGTATGTGTTGAGTCAGTGAACGAATCTCACATCAAAATCAAATCTGATTCTTCAGTTTCCATTTCCTGAAATCTGCCGCCGCTCTGACGATGAACGAAAGGGACAATTACTATTTTCATTATTTAATTAATTTTCTGAAGTAATAATATAATATTAATCTTTTATTTTAATTATAAATTAAACAATTTTAAAAACATGCATTAAAGTATTCATGAAATCTCATTATGTAACTAAATTTGCATATTAGTATATTCAATTTTGGAATAAAGTGGTTATGATACTTATATTTAGCAAATTTGTTTCTTACACACCCAATATTAGAATAAAGTGGTAATGGTACGTTTGGCATAATTAATTTTAAATTATAGCACACCAATATTGTAATAAAGTGGTCATGATACCAATATTTGGAAATTTTCGAAATTTCAAAACGAAAGTTTCAATATATAAAATTGATTAAATCTATTAGAAAAAAAGTAATATAATGAAACTTTCGTGGTTCAGCCAAAACAATTTATATTTATAGAGTATTAGTAATATATCAATCTTTTATTTTAATTCTAATTGATTAATTATATTTCTATTTTAATTAAACAATTTTAAAAACAGAATACCTAGTTCTAGAGTAAAGTCTTCATGAAATCTATATTAGGAAACTAAATTTGGCAAATTAGTTTTAAATTCTAGCAAACCCAATATTAGAATAAAGTGGTCATGGTAACTATATTTGGAAATTTTTCGAAATTTCATAACAAAAGTGTGATCACTATATAAAATTGACTAAATCTTTTAGGAAAAAAGTTATACAATAAAACATTCGTGACTCAACCAAAACGATTTATATTCATAGAGTATTATTAATAGTATATTAATCTTTTATATTAATTATATTTCCATTTTAATTAAACAATTTTAAAAATAGCACACCCAGTTCTAGAATAAAGTCTTCATGAAACATATATTAGGAAACTAAATTTGCATATTAGTGCATCCAATTTGGGAATAAAGTGGTCATGCTACCTATATTTAGCAAATTAGTTTTAAATTCTAGCACACCCAATATTGGAATAAAGTGGTCATGGTAACTATATTTGGGATTTTTGAAATTTCAGAAATAAATTGTTCTAACTATGTAAAATTGACTAAATCTGTTTGGAAAAAAATTATACAATGAAACATTCGTGGCTCAGTCAAAATGATTTATATCCATAGAGTATTAATAGTATATTAATCTTTTATGTTAATTATATTTCTATTTTAATTAGACAATTTTAAAAACAGCACACCCAATTTTAAAGTAAAGTCTTCATGAAACATATATTAGGAAACTAAATTTGCATATTAGTACACCCAATTTGGGAATAAAGTGGTCATGGTACCTATATTTAACAAATTAGTATTACACTCTTACATGCCCAATATTGGAATAAAGTGGTAATGGTACCTATATTTAGCAAATTAGTTTTTAATTCTAGCCCACCCAATATTGGAATAAAGTGGTCATGGTACCTATATTTTGAAATTTTTAAAATTTCATAACAAAAGTGTTGTCACTATATAAAATTTACTAAATCTATTAGGAAAAAAGTTATATAACGAAACATTTATAGCTCAGCCAAAGTGATTTATATCCATAGGATATTAGTAGTATATTAATATTTTATTTTACTTATACTTATTAATTATATTTTTATTTTAATTAAACAATTTTAAAAATAGCACACCTAGTTCTAGAATAAAGTCTTCATGAAACATATATTAGGAAACTAAATTTGCATATTAGTGCACCCAAATTGGGAATAAAGTGGTCATGGTACTTATATTTAGCAAATTAGTTTTACACTCTTACACGCCCAATATGGGAATAAAGTGATAATGGTACCTATATTTAGCAAATTAGTTTTAAATTCTAGCACACCCAATATTGGAATAAAGTGGTCTGGTAGTTTTTATATTTGAGAATTTTCAAAACTTCGGAACAAAAGTGTTCTAACTATGTAAAATTGACTAAATCTTTTAGGAAAAAAGTTATACTAAAAGCATTCGTGGCTAGCCGAAACAATTTATATCCTTAGAGTATTAGTAGTATATTAATCTTTTATGTTATTTATACTTGATTAATTATATTTCCATTTTAATTAAACAATTTTAAAACCAGTACACTCAATTCTAGAGTAAAGTCTTCATGAAACTAGTATTAGGGAACTAAATTTGCATATTAGTATACCCAATTTGGGAATAAAGTGGTCATGGTACCTATATTTAGCAAATTAGTTTTACACTCTTACACGCTCAATATTGGAATTAGTGGTAATGGCACCTATATTTAGCAAATTTGTTTTAAATTCTAGCACATCCAATATTGGAATAAAGTGGTCATGGTACCTATATTTAGCAAATTAGTTTTAAATGCCCAATATTGGAATAAAGTGGTAATGGTACATATATTAGCAAATTAGTTTTAAAAATCTAGCACACCTTGGAATAAAGTGGTCATAGTACCTATATTTGAGAATTTTCAAAATTGCGGAACAAATGTGTTGTCATTATGTAAAATTGACTAAATCTGTTAGGAAAAAAGTTATACAACGAAATATTTATGGCTCAACCAAAGTGATTTATATCTTTAGAGTATTAGTAGTATATTAATCTTTTATATTAATTATACTTGATTAATTATATTTCAATTTTAATTAAACAATTTAAAAAATAGCACACCCAGTTCTTGAATAAAGTCTTCATGAAACTTGTATTATGGAACTAAATTTGCATATTAGTATACCCAATTTAGGAATAAAGTGGTCATGGTACCTATATTTAGCAAATTGGTTTTACACTCTTACACTCCCAATTTTGGAATAAATTTGTAATGGTACCTATATTTAGCAAATTAGTTTTAAATTGTAGCACACCCAATATTGAAATAAAGTGGTCATGGTACCTATATTTGGAAATTTTCAAAACTTTGAAATGAAAGTGTCTTAACTATATAAAATTGACTAAATCTTTTAGAAAAAAAATTTCACAATAAAACATTCGTGGCTCATGCAAAGCGATTTATATCCATAGGATATTAGTAGTATGTAAATCTTTTATATTAATTATACTTAATTATATTTCTATTTTAATTAAATAATTTAAAAACACCACACCCCATTCTTGAGTAAAATCTTCATGAAACATATATTAATAAACCAAATTTTCATATTAGTACGACCAATTTGGGAATAAAGTGGTCATGATACGTATATTTACACTCTTACACCCCCAATATGGGAATGAAGTGGTAATGATACCTATATTTAACAAATTAGTTTTAAATTCTAGCACACCTAATATTTGAATAAAGTGGTCATGATACCTATATTTAACAAATTAGTTTTAAACTCTTACACGCCCAATACTGGAATAAAGTGGTAATGGTACCTATATTTAGCAAATTAGTTTTGAATTCTAGCACACCCAATATTGAAATAAAGTGATCATGATACCGACATTTGGGAATTTTCAAAATTTCTGAACAAAAATGTTCTCAATATGTAAAATTTTTTGTTCTCAATATATACAATTGACTAAATCTGTTAGAAAAAAAAGTTATACAATGAAATATTTGTGGCTCAGTCAAATCGATTTATAACCTTAAAGTATTAGTAGTATATTAATATTTTATGTTAATTATACTTGATTAATTATATTTCCATTTTAATTAAATAATTTTAAAAATAGCACACTCAGAGTAAAGTCTTCATGAAATCTGTCTTAGAGAACTAAATTTACATATTAGTACACCTAATTTTGGAATATGGTGCTTATGGTACCTATATTTAAAAAATTAGTTTTACACTCTACACGCCCAATTTGGGAATAAAGTGGTAATGGTAACTATGGGATAATTAATTTTAAATTCTTGCACACCCAATATTGGAATTAAGTGGTCATGATACCTATATGTGGGATTTTCGAAGTTTCTGAAATAAATTGTTCTGCCTATGTAAAATTGACTAAATATGTAAGGACAAAAGTTATACAATGAAACATTTGTTGCTCAGCCAAAGCGATTTATATCCTTATAATATTTCGACGAAGCCATAACTCGTACATAACCATGTAAAAAGCATCATAATCAACTGCAGAAAGATGCCACTGGAAATGTTTACGCACCTTCATTACGTTTCTTTGTAACATAAGATATTCATCAGATGCGATTCCTTTAAGGATTTGTTTCAGTAGTGGGATGTCTAAAGTTGCGACAACAATTGAGAAGCTCTTCCAGTTTAGTATGTCTGCAAATGGAAGGTCGTAGTGATTGGCAATGATGACGGGGACACAACCATAATAGAGTGAATCGGCTATTCGAGCTGTGTTAACTTCAAAGCCTTTGACGTGGAGGCAATACTTGCTTCCGAGTAGTTCATCTGCATATGGTGTTTTGAGTCGGCCAAAGTGAGCGAAGATCTCTGAGTCATTTTTCCAGTGTTGAAGAAGTTTTTCACGTACTGGGGAGTTGATTGCTCCAGCAAAGAATGCAAGTTTTTTCCTGAAATTTCATTATCCCCAACGCTTAAAACATAATTAGGATAATGAGGATCGATTAGTTAATACCTGTTTGATGATGGAAGATTAGGAGGATCGCCTTGACGTGGCCAAATTTGAGGCAAAGATGCATCCTTGTGAGCAATGTACCCGGATAGAAAATAGCTTGAAGAGCATACAACTTGAATTGCGTTGAATTTCACTTCTTCGGCTTTTTCCATCGCTGACCGGCCAATGGAATGACAAGCGACGTAGAAGTGATCAGCTCCACCAGTCCGATTCCAATAAGGATACTTTTGACTAATATTGAAGATGTAGTTTTTTATGAAATCTTGAATACCACCTACGCCTTCTCTCGGGTCATGTCGTAACCTTGCGATTGAGAAAGGTAGAAAATAAAGATCTGCCTCGGATGGATCCTTTGTGATGAAATGACTTTTCATAAGAACCTTCTTAAAGTAACTCTCGCTGGCATAATTACCGCCAGGCTCAAAATCCACGGGCAAGAGGGCATTTGCAAAAGTATCGTTGCGCCTGTGAGGATAAACATAAATCTTAAAACTCCTATTCATTTCTTTATAGTCTTCACTAAAGACGCCTCTGTCATGGAAGACCTCGCTGTTATTCACATAGTTTCCTGAGCCATGCAAAACGAACAGTTTCCAAATTCTGCAGTTAATAATAAAAGTTTATACACATAATATTGAAATATTTTAACCCTCTACACTCCCCTAGTCCGTGCAAGCAAGCTGTTAATACTTTCAACAGCAGTAGCGGATAAAAATCCGAGAAATTATGCGATGAAGTTATGCTCTATAATTCTCCAGAGTTGAAAGCTAAAGTTTTTTAAATCTCCCATTTTAAAGAGATGACCAATAGGAACAATAAAGCAAACGCTTTGGCTAATATACAAATTTTATTGGGTACCACTATCTCTATGCAATGGGTATGCATACTTGGGTTAATTGTCTCGTGAAAGACTTCATGACTTTGCAACCAAA
>JAYMTB010000603.1:0-13422 GCA_036897585.1 Francoa sonchifolia | reverse complement strand
CCTTGGTGGCCGGGCACCTGGTTCGGGCTCCTTGGTGAGGTTCCTTGGTTGGGCTCCAACCCGAATTGCTAGTAAGAAAACCCTTTACCAACACTATGGAAATTTCAAAAACATTCAATGACTATCATTCACTGGATGGACCTCTTACTTCAATTATGAACTCAAGGGCGAGTTCTCGTGAGGGGAGGAGACTGAGGACAACCAAAGTAAAGGAGGGGAGGAGACTGAGGACAACCAAAGTAAAGGAATGCCGAGAAAACCCAGGGCTGCAGCTATCATATTTTGCATGCTCTATTTAATTATTTCATTCGTCTATTTTTTTTTTCCGTAATTTTACTATTTTAGTAGGTAACCATAGAGTATATTTAAAATAAAAGGAACTTCTTGCCGTCATCGATTTTAATAAATTATGTGAGTTTCTTGCTCAGTATTTTGGTGGATTCCAAGTTTACAAGGTGGAGACGTGATCTGGACTTTTCTTCTAGTTTTCGCTATGTTAACTTGACACAATTTCTATTGTGTATTATTTTATAACGAGTAAAAGATTATGTCAATTTTATGTGCAATTTTGGGTACGGCTACGTCAAATATAATTATCGGTTCAAAGACTTGTTTGTCTGTAATTATGATTTCGCCTTACCTTGATTTCACTAACTAATGGTTGTATATTGAAAGGTTTTTCTAAAGCCCATTGCACACCAGCTTTAGTGCGGAACAAATATATGACCCGAAGGTGTCTAGAAATTATTTAATTTCTCATTTATTTTTAGCAATAACTTGTTTTTACAGCAACAATTTAACACAAATATCTGGTTATTATTGATATTATTTATCAAAATAGTTTATACATTGATGATTGATTCCTATATACTTTAAAGGAGATCCTCTATAAAAATTCTGTTTTTGACCTTTTCTATAGATATTGGTTGATCGATTTATATGGGCAGATATGGTTGCCAAATGGTGTTGCTTTTGTTCATTTGCCAATTTGGAATATATAGTTGCCGATTTACATATATAAAGGACAAGTGTGTTGTTCTTTATTTCTTGAACTCATCGATCTGCTTTGTTTTTTTATCCACTTTTTCTACTACTCACAATCTGACAACCACTCATATTCTCGCTATTAGTACTTTCTAGTAGTAACTGGGTTAGTTTTAATATCATTTCTAACGAATTCTTGGGTGTCGTTTTTTCTAGACTCAATATCAAAATACCGGATAATTAGTTGGTTCACTAAAATCCTTATTATCTCCTCAGTAAACACATATGCTAACCTTTACACTGACGTATCACGCATTCCCCTAATTTGGTCCTCGTTAGACAAACCACATATTTGGGTTGCATCTAGTTTTGTGACTAAATGGAGGTAGCACGTGATATTTCAGTTCAGTGTTATATGATTTAGAAATGTCTCTTAAACAGTTAGAAAATGAGATCTTAACGGTATTAATGATTCCAATAAATCTACTGACTAGTAAAAAGCTAAAAATTTTGTAATGTTACTGTGTGCTTGTGTATATATGTATATATATATATATATATATATGTGTGTGTGTGTGTGTGTGTGTGTGTTTGTTGGTGTGTCAAAACTCAATCTATATTTTTTTATATCCAAGGAAAAGGAAGCAAGAGAGAGATGAGATACCTTGTTCTAGTTTCAGTGCTTGTTCTCCCACTTTCATGGGCAATTTCTGAACCAATCCATGAAGATGTAATGCAGTGCATGTCAATGCAATATGCTGGAAACACAAAACCCTTCAAAATCATTCACCCTTCAAACTCCTCTTCCTATTCACATCTCTTGCACTCCTCCTTACTCAATCTAAGACTCTCAAATTCCACCACCCCTAAGCCTCTTCTCATTGTCACTCCTTTTCATGAATCTGAAATCCATGCAGCTCTTGTTTGTAGCAAAAAACATGGGTTACAAATTAGAGTCAAAAGTGGAGGCCATGATTATGAAGGTCTTTCATATCAATGCAAAACCTCATTTATCATCATTGATCTTATCAATCTTAGATCAATTGATGTCAATATTGAAGATGAAACAGCATGGATTCAATCAGGTGCAACACTTGGGTGAACTTTATTATAGTATTGCCAAGAAAAGTTCAGTCCATACATTTCCTGCAGGGGTATGTCCTACTGTTGGAATTGGCGGGGATTTCAGTGGTGGTGGATTTGGTACCCTCATAAGGAAATATGGCCTTGCAGCTGATAATGTTTTAGATGCTTATTTGGTTGATGTTAATGGAAGAATGCTTGACAGAGAATCAATGGGTGAGAATCTGTTTTGGGCCATTAGAGGTGGTGGTGGAGCAAGATTTGGGATCATAGTTTCTTGGAAAATTAAACTTGTTCGAGTTCCACCAATTTTAACCGGTTTCACCATTTCCAAAACTCTAGACCAAGGTGCCACTAAGCTTGTCCATAGATGGCAATACATTGCAGATAAATTACACGAAGATCTCATCAGAATAGTCGTCCAAGATGTGCCTGGCAGTGGGAAGAAAACTGTTCAAGCATCCTTCAACTCTTTCTTTCGCGGACGAATAGTTGAACTAATTCCTCTGATGAACACACAATTTCCTGAATTGGGATTGGAAGTCAAAGACTGCATCGAAATGAGTTGGATACAATCTGTCCTTTACTTTGCCAACTACCAAAAAGATGACCCTTTAGAGGTCTTACTAGACCGGACCGAAAAGTACAAGAGCTATTTCAAAGCAAAATCTGACTTTGTGAAGAAACCCATATCAGAAAACGTGCTGCAAGGAGTATGGGATAGGTTTTTGGAAGAAGAGATATTTCATGATAATGGATCCTTATGGAGGAAGAATGAGTCAAATTTCGGAATCAGAAATTCCATTTCCACATAGAGAGGTAATTTGTACAACATACAGTATTTGGTGAAGTGGGAATTGAATGGGAATAGGGCATCAAACAAGCATGTTCATTGGATTAGAATGCTATATAGGTATATGAAGCCACATGTTTCAAGAAATCCAAGAGGTGCATATCTCAATTACAGAGATCTTGATTTGGGAACAAATAGGCAGGATAATTATATTACAAGCTTTTCAGAAGCAAGTGTTTCGGGGTTTAAGTATTTCAAAGGTAACTTCAAGAGATTGGCAAAGGTGAAGAGCATGGTTGATCCATATAACTATTTTCGAAATGAGCAAAGTATTCCTCTCCTTCCTACTTAGACAATTTAACTATTTTTTCCGTCAACTTTTTACTATGTTAGTCCAAACATAAAATAAATAGTGTACTTGATAGACAAACATACATTGAGCAAGTTAGAAGTTACACTATGTTTCATTTATACAACACTTTCCAATTGACGGTCCACCATGAACTAACCTTAAAAAGAATCAGTAGAAATAGTCCTTTTCAATCAATCAATCCTAACCTTCAATCAATTATTTACGTTTATGGGCTGCCTTTGTTTGAGGAAGCGTTCCAAACACCCAATCCCAAAAAGATGAAGTGATTCCAAAGCCCTTGTTTTGGATCCGAAAATGATGATTCAAGTGATACTTCTGCATAATCAAAAATTCATGTATTGGATATATTGTATTTTTTAAAAAGCTATCAACAATGGCGTACAAACATCAATAGTTTTAAAACTGGAAAATGGATATGGAATCGTACCTTGAGTCTCCGTGGTACTTTGCTTAATGGTTGGCCATGGTGTAGGTAGTAATGGGTGATGTCATACATTACATAACCCAGCAAACCACCTCCAAACAACGCAGGAGTAGTGGAAGGAGTGGACATAAGCTTAACCAAGTTCCAGAACTAAAAATGTGGGCAATGCAATTAGAAACAAAATAAATGCTATGGAAAGTGCTTTAGTTTTAGACGAATACAAGTTTGCTACTCGATAAAATTATAAGAAAAAGTGGTAGAGATTCCAATATGCATTTCATACTTTTCAAAACTATGCAAGTTCAGTAGAATAACAACCTTGAATTTATGACTGCATTTTTTGTGGGTGTGCAGTTAAATGATATCTGTGCTCTACTAGATAGGTATATGAACCGAGTTCGGCATGGATAAGAATGAAATGTTACCGTGCCATGCCATGTATGACTTAAATCTAACATCACCAACACAATCTGCATGGATTTACCCAACCCAAACCCGAAGAGTGCTCGAACAAATTAGTGTAACCAAAGTGATAAACCTAACCAACATAATTACTTCATTGGCTATAGAACAGGCATAACGGGTGCACATTAACGGTACATTTATTTTTCCCAATTGATCAAAAACTTGGTTAGTAAACAATGCATAATTGATTTCAACAATAAATTTATTTTCTTCCAGGAGACAATGGACCAAATCTTTCTTTCATAGAAAGCCCTCTAACTGGATACTAATTTAGACTGAAAGTTAAATTGCGATAAAGAGCAGTCTGCAGGGTTACATTCCACACTATTGGCTGAAGAATGTTGGAGAGTCACAAGCCAAATTAGTTATAATTTTCTAATTCATCTGTTGTATGTTTGAGAAATATTTCATGGACATCTGAATTTTTCATGACACGCTGATGGAGAACTGATGGGACCTGATTGCTTTAATTAGGAGTTCTATTATTTTCAGCACTTAATAGTCATATGAGGAGTTATTTGTACTTTTTTATTCAGTTACTATCTCAATTAAGATTTTTAGGGTTGAGAATATAAGAAGCCTTCATTATTCTTTGAAAAGGAGACCTGTAAACTGTTCAAACATTGATGTCCGATAACAGATCTCCTTTCTAGGATTTCTCTCCTATCTCTTATCTCCCACCTTCATTCGTCTATTCCCAATCCCCAATTCTGTTTTCTTTTTCTGTTTACCCTATTACTGGGCCTTTACTGTATTTTGATCAAGCGACTAATAAATTAATACTATGTGATAAGCTCATCTAACAATTCGGATGTGGATCCTCCTACTTTTTTATAAGGTATTACCCTTGACTTCTTCAGAACCAGTTTTTATTGATAAATTTGCTTCCAGAGGTTGGACTGATTTTATTAACTCTACTTTGGTGGAAAAGCAAAATTTATGTGCTGAATTCTGTCAGAGGAAAATTCTGGGAAACAGAAGCTTTTTGAAAGCGTAAGCCATTTCCACAAAGACAGAAATTCCTCCTTATTTGTTTTATAAAGGTGCTTAATCCTGGATAAGTATACTATTTTTTTCTTGCCAATAAGCCTTTTCTCTTGAAGCTAGAGTTTCTCTCAACCATTTTCTCTTAAGAGTATTTTCCCGATTATAAAACATTTCTTTAAGTTATTTATTAAGAAATTCTTTTTGATCTATCTATTGTAACACTAACAGATCTAGTAAAGGTCTATCATAACCCATGTCTGAATGTGTAGGTGTTGTATTTTTTTAGATACAGAGGCTGGGGAAGTAACAGTTGATGAAATCTCAATCTTGGCATCCTTTTGTCCTAAATATCTAGGGTAACAAATTTGGTCAGTGGTCCATCTAAGGCTGTCCAATTTTTCCCCAAATTCTGTATTTCAGGAGTTATTGACAAAGATCTTCTACATGTCTCTCCTAACTTCTAGTGATTAATCCTACAAGTTAAAAAAAAAATTATTTCCACATCCCTACCTTCAATTCTAAAATTTGTTCCACTATCTTATTCTCATATTTATAAGTTGTACAACTTGTTCTAATGGCCCATGCTTCTGGGAGTTTTATCTCATTCCAAGTAATTGTTATGGTAGCAACCAAATTACTTTTAGCTACATTTGTTATAAACAGAGTAGTTTCTTTATCTTTTCATTGATGACAAATTTTTTACCCTTGGAGTCGCTATATTCATGACCTTATAACAAATTCTATAAACTAAACTAACATTTTTCGATCATTTGGCTATATCAAAACATTGAGTATGAATGTTTACAGATAGGGGCTTTAGGATGTTTGAATCTGCCAATGATATTATGTAATTTGGGAAACATTCAAAATATATGGGTCCATCACACATACTTGATTATACAATTCCTAACTAAAGTTTGTAAAATTATTATGTCTTATATCTCTCACACAAATGAGTACTAAGGTGCTTAAACCTAACCTTGTTAATGATTTTAAATCTACCTGGACCATTCCCTGAAATAAATACCTAGATTTCTTAGTTTGGTCATAAACTAATTTTTTGGATAGTAAATTGAAACTATCATTTCCTTCTTTTAGAGGAACTATTTCTTCCACAATTCAAAACTTTCCTTCTTCCAATATTTTTTGTGACTGCAGTTAAATTCCATTTTAGGATACCTCAAAAGTATCCTTATCTTCAAATACACACTGAATGGGTATTTCCATCAAATTAAAATATAAGAATCTGAGGTAGCTAACAATATATTATCATCATATCTGCACCCAGCATTTCAAACTAAATTTAGAGTGGCACCTTTCAATTCAATTTTCTCCAAGTACGTAAAATCAAAATGAAATTGTTTTCTCTAAATTGTCTATTAAAAAGATAATATCATCATCTGACTGGGGTAATAGCGTAAGCAAAAATATTAAAACCCCCATTGCTTCCCATTACTATTCATATATGGATTAGATCTTCGCATGGGACAATGTTTGTTTTTATGAAAATAGTTTTAAAAAACATATATGGTTTGTACAATTTCAACTTAAGGAAGTACCGACAGATTTTCCAATTTGGTTTAAGACTGGTTTTTCCGAAGGGGATTATCCCCTAATCATGCCTTTTGCTAATAACAAATTTGAAGAATTTAACAGGATTTTAACAGCAATTTCTTCAAATTAGGTATTTTTCTGATTTAGGGCTATGGTTTGTGGCCGTCTATCAAATTCTTTGGATCTTAAAATGAATTTTCAATCGAATCTAGCCAAAAAGTAAAGTTAGATATCTGTTCCAACCTTCCATGGTTAACACATCAGCTTTTTGTAAATAGTGGGATAAGTATAACTTCGAACTCGAGTACAAAATCTTTTGCCAGAACATTCGCTAGTACAGACTAAAAGTCTAGATTTATATCATGTTTTCAAAATCACTATCATCGACCTTCTCTAAATAAAAATTGAAAAACAAATTAAAGTCAGCAGGTTCTTCTAATACTGAAGACGATAAAATGATAGAAGACAAAGATGATGAAGTCAAGGATGATGACCTTCAACAATCCCAAGACCCATAGGAAGATTTTTCTCCACTTAAATAAGGGCCAATATCTTATTAGAATCTTATTATTATGTTCGACTCCATAATTCAAGGACACATTGTAAATAGATTTGAAGGGGCAGAAGGCATCCAACAGCTTAAATAAAGCAGGAGGGATAGAGGGCATGGGGTGATGGGGTGATGGGGTGATGGGGAATCACATAAGTTGGGCCAAGATGGTAAAAAGGAGGAGCCCACATTTGAGAAAAAAAAGGAAAGAAATGTCATAATGTGGGAGGGGGTGAACTGGACGGAGGAATGGAATTCAAAGAAGTTAGATTTTCAGGACCACGACATGGGCTAAGCGAGTGTCATCTGGTGGCAAAAGAGTGGGCGAAGGAAACAACAAGAGGCCATGCTGCCCAATGGTTGTCTTTGGTCTAGGGGAACGAGACTGCTATCAAGCAGAGCGAAAGCCGCATCATCAATGCAGTCTGGATCAAGGCTAATGCTGGCAGGGAGATTTGATGAGCTGACACTGGGCTGACTACTGTTTACTATTGAGTTATGGTTGAGCCTATATATAAGCCTCTTACATATTTTGAGACTCAGACTTTGATTATAATTTGAATCATGAATGTGACATTTTATTTTCTCTGCCACTTAACGCTACACAACTTTTCTGCCTCTCAACCCAATTTCTTGCTTTTCTATCTAATTATTTCTATTTCTTTTACATTTTTCCTTATTTCTTTAACATCTAACACAAGTTCATTTGTAGACATGTTGACTAAGCATATCATAACACGTCGACTATGAAATTTGAGCTTCGAATTAGATGCACCTCATGTAAGTTGTTATATTTATTTTACTTTATTGGTTCACTCACTGTAGCTTACTAGCATAGTCTCTACCAATGAGTAAGTAATCATAATCATCACTAATACTATTGAGCATACCACATGACCAAACTAAAACCAGTATCATCACCATTGTCATCAATATGGCAATCCCCCAAAGTCCACCATACAATAGTTTGGTATTGCTAAACATATTTAAAAATTGTAAAAATTGTTTTGACAAAATCTTTAGGAAATCCATCTAGTAACTATAGAATAAAGGTTTTTAAAATCTTAAAAGTTTTAAAAAGATTATATCGTCATGTTTAAAAGATTACCAAATGGAAAATGTAGTTATTCTTTAAAAAATAAATATGAACCTGATAAAAGTATGGAATAACAAACTAGGCCTGCATCCATGGCATCATAAATGTCATCATTAACGCTTTCAACCATCTTCGCCACCACCATAATAATCTCTAATTCCACAAGTCCCATCAATTCCATCAGCTCCTTGGTGGAAGTGCACTTATCCAACCAATGAAATTTGCAAATATATTAAAACTATCAAGCCCTTTTTTTCATGAAATTTTGAGAAAAGAGAAAATCCCTTTTCCATGTGTCCCCTTAAATTGCAATATGAAATATGGAATATGTTAAATTGCTCATCAGAATCTGTAGATACAGCATATGGTTTTTCAATCCACAAACTAGTGAACTGTGGTGTGATAGTTAACATGCTTGTGCGGATTTGAGCACTTAGAATAAATTCTAAAGTACGACACTAATTTAAATAGTTCACAAGAAAAAGAAAGTTTGGTTTTATGTGAAGAAATTTCTCATCAACAATTTAAACCATCAATCTTGTCCATATTTGATTCGGTTCAAAATTCTCAAGTTTCACCAACTATTCATGACTTATACTGATAGTGGATATATGCATATATGGTTGCAAAATTATAACAATACAATGCTTGAGTAAACCATTTGAACCCAACTATACGATATGATCAATCACAATGTTAAACAACTATATTTTTCCAAGATAAGTAAAACAGAAAATATAAATACACCATAAAATTTCATTTATAAATGATAAGACGAGAAAGTTCATGGCAGTATAGACATACCGGCACACATAGAACAGCTGTTGCAGCAGGAGGGAAAACAAGCCGTAGACCATCCATAGGGTGCTTATGATGACAACCATGAAGAAGATAATGAGCAGTGTTCCCCCAGAGTAAGAATATGATAATAGTTAATGATCAAATAAATAACAAAACATAGCAAAAGTGAATTGAGGGCATCTATGCAATGGAGAGGAAAAGGGGTCAAAACGAACCAATAGCTAGTTGTTTCAATGTGGAAAAGGTAACGGTGCAAAGTGTATTCTAACAATGTCCAAACAAAAATTCCAAAGACCACCATTAAAGCTGTATCAGGAACCGTGTGGCCTGCCCGAATAGAAATGGAGATGCACCAACATATGACTGGCAACCAAATGGTAGGTATTGCCCACCAGACCGTGAGTGTTAAGAACTGTTTCAAAAAGAAATGAGTGAAATCGAACATACAGCCTTGTGGGAGTATTGTGTCAATTACATGCAATTTGCCTGTGTAAACATATGTCTAACTGTGTGGTGAAAATACAAGCATGTAGCTATTAGGAAGCTTCTAAGCGAAAAGATATATGCAATACCTCCCAAAAATCACTCTCAAAAAATCTAGGGCTTTTCTTGCAAACAATAGGCTGGTGAACCCACTCTTGATAATCTTCTCCAAGATGACCAACCTGCAATAGATGCTCAAGATGTCTAACTTCACTATAAATTCTCAAGAAGTTGATAAGAATAAGGAAACTAATAAAATGAGAATGTAGAATATGTCATTTGCTTCCAAAACGCTAGTATATGTAACCTGATCAATATAGGAAAGGATGAGAAAGATAATAGAACATCATAGGAAACGAAAATAAAAAGGAGGAATCAAAAGCAAAAAGAAAAATTTAGAGTGTGTCAAAGAGAAAGTAACACAGTATGTAGTTATCATGTGTGAACGATGAGAAAGTAAAAGTTTTTTTTTTTTTTCCATTCGGCAGTTACAGTTTTATCATGTGGGTCCACGTGTTATACATTGTTAGAACTGCAATCGTATTTAGTGGGTTAGGTTTTTCAAGTGATGACTTACTCTAAAAGCTCAAGCTTTCAGAGTGAGGCGTCATCTACACACATTAACACTAACCTTCATGCCAAAGCTGGAATACATGTCGACTTGAAACATAGACCAATTTAGCCTAACTTTGAGGACGTATAGTTAGCTCACAACAAACACACTGCATGGCACTTGCTCTAAAAGCTCAAATTTTAGAGTGAAGCACCGCCTATGTATATTTAAAAGGTTAATACAATTTTATTTTGGATTAGTATGGGTATATTCTGTTTCACTGGCGGATCTTTCTTTCTCCCTCCATCTTTTTTTAATTTCTCCAAGATCCAACGTCCTTTCACGTGAAACCTCAACCAAGTCCAACCTAATTCAAACTATAATTATCCCTAAACCTACGTTTGATATCATGGATAGGATAGATGATAATATAAGTTAGATTTTAGGCTAAAGTATATGATATATGATATGAAAAATGCCATTATTAAAATTAGTTTATACTATGTACCTAGGATTAAGAAATCCAACCTAAATGATGTTATATACTTTATTCTATATGTTAGATATACATATTGGGCCTATTACCTATCGAACCTCCGCTGCCGCAATTTATCCCCAATTTGCCACACATTCTGTTTGGTGTGACCAGCCTTAAAGTAAGTCTAAATACTAGTCCACGTTTCAAGCGAAAGAAAATTTTCGGCTTTCGCGTGATGGGAAGTGCTAGATCTACACATTGGGCCCATTACCTAACAACTTAAGCTTTTAGGTCAATCGGTCGTTTAACACTATCATAAGGTATACACCGATTTGTATCCCTTCAATCTTCACATATATTATATAGGGTAGTCTGAAATCTAACGCATATCCTATCCAATAGATGAAAAATTGCCTAAATTGATTTTACCTTCCCAAACCGTACATCTCTTAAAAATTTTCCGTCATACTGACAAGAATAGTGAGTCCAAAACCTTTAGTGCATAATAAAATTGAACTGACAGTCCATCTTTTGCATGAGCAGCAGTGGGACTCACATGTGTAAAATATATTGACATCAAACAAGTTATGATTTCATGATTTGATCCTTGATGAATATCCCTACACTATGTTCTTGTGGGGAAAAAAAAAACCTCTCACAGAATAGATAAATTTAGCTGCAACCAAGAACAATAAAGACTACAGATGAAAATGCATTTTTACCTGGAAAACGAGGGGTTTATTTAGATCAACAGTAAAGCCCTTAGCAACCATCTTCCCACCTTATCAAGTAACTGGATATAAACATGTATAAAAAATGTGGGTCAGATAGCAAAATTAACTAAAGTGTAAGATCAATAACAGCATAGTAACCATAACATGAAAGGTTTCTTTCCTTTTTTTGTACTTTCCACATGTGTATATTGTCCGGGAAAACATTGGTTCAATCATGAGATGTGTAACTGTTCAGCATGCAGCTATAATACTTTGTTCCAAAACTTAATGAGTACATGATAATGAAGACAGCAGTAAGCATTATAATCTGTATCTGAAGCATGTAGTTTTATTTGTATAGCATATCCTATTTTTAACTCTCAAACTTTGAAATTTCATTGTGCTATTATGTTTTACATTAGTAGTAACTCATTACAGATTCTAACAATTTGATGTCATTATATGAATAAATTCTCAAAACAATTTCATTTACTGATATGAAAGTTCAAATGATTAATGACGGTTTAGTTTCCAGATGGAAGATTATAATCACACGTTAACATATACTGAGGAAGGGTTCATGGAACATAGCTGTGTCATATTATTATCTATGTTATAAATTTAATCATATTCTAATATCTAATGTTTTGTGACTGCATGTTGCATATATATTATAGAAGCTTTTTGTGTAACGTATTTGGCATGAGACCTTACATATAGGACTCCTGAAATACTAGCCAGCACAGATTTCCACACTCATCATCAACATTAGATAAGTTAGAAACGTCCTTTTCATATAAAAGAAATATAAAACGAATATTACAAATTAACCACCGAAGTATAAGCATCAATCTATTTAATTTAAGATTCAAATCACAATCATTGACAGAAAATTAGCAAGAAAGTACATGTATATTATTGTTCAAATTATAAAAGCACTTCACGCATACATTTCAATCACATCCATTTCCAAAACTAACTCAATTCAAAAAAATAAAACTCCATCAATTATTGATTGAAAATCAATCCCCCAAATACAAAAACAGCAGGCAAACTGCATTTTCTCGACTGAGTCAATCATGTCCCTGTTTTTACACAGTTCTTTCTGGAACTAAAATCACTTTTCACACTATAATACAACTTAATCCAAATCAACATTTACTATTATTATTTTTTTTCATCTACTCATACTCAAAACAGCTTAAAACGACTGAAAATCGGCATGTTTCACTCTATTTTGTTGGATTTAACAAAATCAGTTCCGTTCCGCACAAGAAAACCCTAAATGTCGCGAGAAACTCCGGATCTAAAAGACGTAACGAGAAAATCGAAGCTCAGAAGGAGAGACAACAATGGAGTAACCTGAGACAATGGCGGTGGGAAGAAGGAGACGAACAAGAGCAGTTGCAGCAGGACAAGAGTGGTGTGATTTGTGAATGTAATACGGGACGCCAAAGAAATGAGAACTTGTCTGGACGCGTCATAACGTGATATGGGAATTTTGGATGGAGTGATCTGGATCGTTGATTAGACTGAAGCATCAAAGAATCGCCAGTGGATCTTCTTCATGTTCGATTCTTACGCTTGCCAACCTGGACCTTTTAGCATATACCCTATTTTATGGGCTCCATTTGCATGATCCACCGATTTCTACTCATTAGTGGATTTTAACTGATCAGTACATTGATTAGTTGAAATTCCACTGATTTAGAAATTCTACTAAACAGTGGGATTCTAACTGATCAGTGGGATTCCAACTGATCAGTGTAGAATCCCACTGATCAGTAAATTTTTCAAATGCCACGTCGGCGGTGTACACATACACCACCGGTGCATGCAAATGGAGCCCCTATTTTAGCATAATTTTCTAAATTGGAGAGATCTCACCTATTTAATTTATTTTATCCCCGATTTAATTATTGATTTTGGTATATATATTATACTTGTTTTCTATATTTTAAGTTTTTATTGAGTATCTGTAGGTGTACTAGTAGCCTGAACATTAGTTTGTGCTCCATGTGTTTGCAGCAATTGTTGCACAGTGTCCATTGTTCGGTTCACACCCTCTGCCAATTTAATCATAGC
>JAYMTB010000602.1:0-13424 GCA_036897585.1 Francoa sonchifolia | reverse complement strand
TTTGACTTCAATATATTACTTTAAATAAACATATAGCATATTGAATTATTCCTATCTTCTTCGTTAAGAGACACCAATTTCATTCACTTGTTCTATGAATAGAATATGATGGATACTTACCAATACTTGGAATGCTTAATTATGCTATGTGTCTACTATTTACTCGAGTTCATCCCAAATGTCAACATTTTTGACAAAAATATGTGTTTCAAATTCATACTAAGATCATTTTCCTAAGCTTTGGACCGATGCCATTTGTTACGTTAACAAACATTAATTGCAGTCAACCAATGAACCATATTGATCAAATGCATCAATTACGTTAGTATCAGTCCAAAAGTATAATTTTAGAAAAATATTAAAGGTCGGCCCAATCCATTGACTTAGCAATGAGAATACAATCAAGATCAAATTTTGAACAACTAAATTGTTTATGCAATTTTTCATGACCGTGTTGGCATTTCTAAAAACATTTTTTTTTTTATTAGCCAAATTTATTTATATCCCTAATTTTAAAAAAATAATAAATTATTATTTATATTTCTGAACTGCTCCTGCTAAACCTAATGTAAATTCGACGGCATCTAAAGGGCAATTCCGTCATATTGTTAATACAGATGACGTGTAACCAATAATTAATGGTAGATGAGTTACGTGGCCTTTTGTTAATAGGCGGTGAGGAATTGATAGGAGACAGCGGGTGAGATTAAAGGGAGATGGAAAAAAAAGTACCTGGAAAATATCGCAATCCAACCTGTCAGTGAAGTTATAAAGTTTTTATTATTCTTTAATAATTATATTAAAAAGGAAATGGACCCCGTACTTTTCATTATTTACCTTTCTGCCATTTCACATTTTCTCATTCTCTCTTACTCGCGTTTACGCGCGTGGCAATTTAATGGCGGGAGGAAGGTTTTATCTTGAAGAAAAATTCAGTAATGGCGGAAGGTAGAAATTTCCGGTCCACGCTTCTCACTTGCCTCTGCTCCTTCTCTTCCTCTTGTTCTTCTTCCACCTCTTCCCTGCAGCTTTTCTAGTCAATAACTTCTCTCTCTCTCCGACGATTTTCTTCGTTTCTTTGTTCAGGCCGTAACACCGGAAAATCGCCATGAAAAGGCTTGAGAAAGACTTGATCGGTGATTCTAATCGGTTAATTTGTTCGTTGTTAGAGGAAATTCCACAAATAGATAAGTTCAAAGGGAAATGGTCTATTGTGAGAACGAAACTTGTTAATCTTCAAACTCAACTTACTGATTTCATTGATTTTCCTTGTTCTTCGTCTAACTCATTATCTCTAGATGTTTTGCGATCTATTTCTTTGACTCTCCATGATGCTGTTTCGCTTTCTGAGAAATGTCGAAACCCTAATTTATTAGAGGGGAAGCTTAAGACACAGAGTGATATTGATTCGATATTGGCGAAGCTTGGTAGACATGTGAAGGATTGTGAGATCTTGATTGGGAGTGGTGTTCTTCAGGATTGTGTGGTTTCGAGTTGTGGATCGAAGAAAGAAGCTGTTCGAGTTGAGTCGAGGAATTTGATTACTCGGTTGCAGATTGGGAGTTCTGAGGCGAAGAACTTGGCGATGGATTCTTTGTTGAATTTGCTTCAAGAAGATGACAAGAATGTGATGATTGCAGTGGCGCAGGGTGTGGTTCCTGTGCTCGTTCGATTACTCGATTCGAGTTCATGGGAAGTGAAGGAGAAGACTGTGGCGGCGATTTCTAGGGTTTCGATGGTGGATAGCAGTAAACATGTATTAGCTGCTGAGGGTTTGTTGCTTTTGAATAATTTGCTTCGAGTTCTTGAATCAGGAAGTGGATTTGCAAAGGAGAAAGCGTGTGTTGCTCTTCAATCTCTGAGTTTTTCGAAGGAGAATGCGAGAGCGATTGGATCTACAGGCGGAATTTCATCGTTGGTGGAGATTTGCCTGGCCGGCACCCCTGGCTCGCAAGCTTTTGCAGCTGGGGTTTTGAGAAATTTAGCTGCATATAAAGATGTTAAAGAGAATCTAGTTGAGGAAAATGTGATTTTTGTTGTTTTGGGACTTTTGGCTTCAGGAACTGCATTAGCACAAGAGAATTCAATTGGATGTTTGAGCAATTTGATTTCAAATGATGAGAATTTGAAACTTCTTGTCGTGAAGGAAGGGGGGATTGAGTGTTTGAAGAATTTCTGGGATTCGGCTCTGACTGTTCGGAGTCTTGAAGTCGCTGTTGAGTTTTTGCGGCAATTGGCTTTATGCCAGCCAATTGCTGAAGTTCTTGTTTCCGACGGATTTATTACTCAGATTGTGGCATTGTTCAATTGTGGTGTATTGGGGTTGAGAGTAGCGGCAGCTGGAGCTGTTTACGAATTGGGGTATAGCACGAAAACGAGGAAAGAGATAGGTGAATGTGGGTGCATTGCTCCATTGATCAAAATGTTGGATGGTAAGGCTGCTCAAGAAAAGGAAGCAGCCACCAAGGCATTATCAGCTCTAATGCTGTACGCTGGAAACAGAAGAATTTTTCGGAATGATGATAGAGGAATTGTGGGTGTTGTTCAGCTTTTGGATCCGATGGCACAAAATTTGGATAAGAAATACCCTGTTTCCATATTGACCTCATTTGTGCATTCAAAGAACTGTAGGAAACAGATGATTGCTGCTGGTGCTTGTGTATATTTACAGAAGCTCGTTGAAATGGACGTTGAAGGGGCTAAGAAGCTATTGGAAAGCCTCGGTCGTGGTAAGATATGGGGTGTTTTTGCCAGACCTTAATGATGGAGGGAACACGAAGTCGATTGGTTTCTGTATGTATAATAGTTGAGTTTGCTTTTTGGTTTGTTTTAAATTAATTCTGTTCATTGTTCATAGCCACAATTGATTTTCCTGGAGAAGTGATTGTTGCTAGTTTTGGTTTAGTATTGTATGATAGCTGCTGGTATAGACTTAGTCTTGGTTTAGCGACTTAAGATTGCTGTTTTGTGTATTCAACCCAAAACCCGAATAAGAAATACACATTATCATGATTATTCGTTAAGTTCCATTTGTGTTCAGGATTCGAGTGCAGCTACGTGTTCAACCCCATATGTACAAACACGGGCATGACAGCTGAAGTGAATTGGCCAAATAACATCAAGCTTGTGGGATTAATTATGATCAAGTAAGGCCAAACCATGTGCAATTGTTCCGATGCTTATGTTGGTAATCAGCAAAACAAGTAAGTTCATGTCGTATCTTCTTCTAGTTGTTGATTTAGAATCAATTTTTTCGGGTCCCAAATTGATTGTCTGAAGTGGTATATCCCTTAAGTTATCATAATTGACTGATATGGTTGGTAGTATAGTTTGCATAATGGTGGGTCTAATCCATGTGCATTTGTTCTTCACCATGTGCATATGTCCATAACTTCATTACCTGTCTTAGTAGTCACTCCTTTGTTCCCCTTTTTGCACCTGAAGAAAACGACTGATCGAATTCGAACTCATGCAGATCAAACTCTAGTTTCGCATTATACTTATGTGCATGTCATGTTGTGTATGACATTGTTAGTTTTGGTCATTAATGAGGTTAGTATCGATCCGGCATGTCGATTTTACTCAATTGTGAGTTAAAGTATTATGAAAAATACTCGATTAAGCTTGTTTACCAATGGAATCAAGTATTAGGAGACTCGAAATTAAGCAAGTTAGACTCGAGTTAAGTAGCTGCAATATAATCCAAGCAAAAGAAGCCATATATGTAGAAAGGCAAGATTGGTCCCACCAGATACCAACCATAGCCCAATACTTTGGGCTTCAACTACGAAAAGCCCAATGCAATTGATCAATACAAATTTTGTTATATTTCAATTTATATTGCATAACTGAAAATTGATATTAATGAATAAAAATACAGTATACATAGAAAAAAAATTCAATGGAGTTGACAGTTAGAAATGCAGGACTTTATTACTCAAAATTCAAATTAAAATCGAACTAAGCTTTCGTATTCCAATTCTGATATTTGAGGCAGACATAAATTTGGATTATCTGATTCAAGAAGCCCCATTTCATCATAATCATAATCATAATCATTTAAATTACAAAATCCAAAAAATGATTTAAAATCAAAAACTACTTTTACCAACAGCAGTAATAACTACTAATCCAATCAAACTAATAAATGAAAAATAAGATAAAATCACAGCAGCCATTACTCTATTACAAAACTTCTTAAGATGATCACAAATTGGCATCCATCCAGCATGACTATTCCCCTCCCGCCCAACATGTCCCACCGCCGTTGCGGCCGCACACGCTGCCAGCACCAACGACATCACCATCTGCTCCATCGAAAAAAACAAGTTTAGATCAAAAAATTTAAATAAAAAAATTAATTTCTTTTACTCTTTTTACCAAATCGTGTATGAAAAAGAATAAATTCAAAGATGAATTAGCGCGATGATGGGTGAGAACTAAAGCTAATATTAAAGATAATAGAGAGAAGGCACACGCCACAGCATTCGCGAAGGCGAAGAATCTGAAAAATTAATAAAAAGACATCAAAAAAATTACATCAGATGAACGTAAGAATTTGAAAAAAAAAAAAAAGGAATTACTTGAAGGCTGGGGAATAGCTATATTTAGCTTCGAATGGAATGTCAAAAACATAAGCAATTTCTTTGCTTGTAAGCATCAAACATGTTGCAACCAATGTAGTTCCGATCGCGATAATTCGCAAAGAAATTTGAGAAATTATGAAATATTTTCGGGTTTTTTGAGGTGGGTTTTCATCAAATTTTTCTTCAAGATTTTCCATTTTTGTGATTTCTTGAAAGAAGATTGGATGAAAAAACAGAGGAAAAACAAAAGGGGAAGAAATGAAATGAAAGAGTGAAGAATTATGATTATGATGAGTATTTATAGGAGATAACAAAAAAAAAATACAGTGATGAATTTTTGAAAAATTATATTAATGGAATTAAATAATTATTAGTCATTGACTAATTTTTATTTATGGAAATGGATTTGTAAATTTAAATTTTTTACTAAATAAATTACCAATTTTTTTTAATAAATTAATTACTAAATTATTGGAATGAAAAAGATTTTGGATTGTTAGATAAGAATGGTGATTTAAATGGGTATTATTTATTCAATGTTTTTTGTCTTAAAATTAGGCTCATTATTAGGTAAAATTTAACCAAGTAATTTTTTTCTTTGTTTTACCATTTCTTGTTAAAAAAAAAAATAATTTAATTTACTAATTTTTTTTTTTGTTAAAAATTGGGGATTTATATTTTTTTAAAATATTTAATGGTATTTTTCTACAAATGAAACAACATTTAATTAATTATTATAAATTTGCATTCCTCTACAATTCATTGAAATACTATTTGGTGGTAGATCACATCAAATTAATAATTTTTGCCACATTAAACCATTTAGGTATCTATATCAATATTTAGTTATCATAGACCTAAAATGGGCATGGCAACTCTCAATTTCGAGAAAGAACTAAATAATAATTTCCGTTTTTTATAATATCATAATTAGAGTTTTTGATTGGAAAACGGTCTTTATTTATATAGACTAAGTCTCGAACAACTAGTAATAACAAAATTGGTGTACACGGTGCATCAAACTAACAATTTTTTTATCTCGATATAAAAAACATACATTTTATTTGAATTTACCACCTTTAAATGGATAAACTTAATTTTCGTTATTTTTTGAAGAATCTAATTTTATTTTTTTCGATTTTTTTTTCAAGTTAGAAAGTCGTACAAGTGAAAATAGATCAGCACAGCACGACACAACATCACGACTTCAGAGATGACATGGGAACCTTAATCCTATAGAAAGGTTTTGCTTGACATTAACTACTTCCAACGACATGTCGTACATATCTTTGTCAAATGATAACTGTCGTTTTCATTTGCCTCATTTATTTTTGCACTTTAAAGGTATTACTTTTTATCCAATATTATTGCCATAGTGATGGGTATCAATTTACTTTAAATTTAATTCTTATATTAAAATGGTGAGTTCAATTATGTACTGTAAATCTGAAAAAAATTTATACGATGTTAAAAAAAATTATACGATTATCTACACAGAAATTAGATGTGCCATCATTTTCTGATAATTATACATAATTGCGGGGTTCTTTTTTCTTTCCTCGATGTTAATTTTTTTAACAAAATATTTATCAACTTTTTACCTTTCTCTTTGATTTAGATGGAACATGACAAATATTTGGGTATTACATGTTCTTTAAGATGTTCTTTGTGGGTTATATTAAGGTGAACTACTTATATTTATTCTTTTGAAATAAAATAATTAATAAATTGTTCAGTGAATAAACACAAAGAACATTAAAGGAACATAGTTTTAATTTAAAAAATAAAAATAGAAAAAATACTATAGTTGTTGTTAATAACAAAAACTTGTTTCGAGCGTTATAGGATACCTATTTTCTTAAAAAGACCGAAGTTTTATGCGGAACAAAGAAACTGGATTTGAATTTTTACAGTGGTAGTGATCGACTTTTCAAATTCCTTTAGGAATGCTTGCATAATATAAGCTGAAATGGGATGAATTAGCTTACCCCATAACAACAATAATGATAAGAAGTAGAAATAAGATTCCCTTTTTCCTTTTGATAGATTGAAGCCAAACTAGAGTTTCCATGTGATAGAAAGTAAGAGAATTCTATGAATAAGCATAAACCAAATAACATTAATTAAAAGTAGATTTGTATTTGTAGCTACATTAGGGCTACACAAATTATTGAAACAAAAACATGAAAATTTATTTCTATTTTTCTAGAAAATGGAGGGGCCTATATCTAGTTTTTGGTAATAACTTTATAGTATTATAATATATAGAATAAAATAGATATATTAGGTACATAATTTTTGGATTTTTTGGACCTAGTATTTGGGTGTCATGGGGCAGCTTATTCTGATTCTTCCCATCACATTCTGCCTGAATGTCGTCGCAATAGGAAAATTGCCGGTATTAGCCAATACGGCGTGGTTTTAGGCACAAAGACTACCAATTGGCCGGTACTGGAAATAATTGTGTACTAAAACCGGCCAATGGAGTGGCACTTGGAGATCTGTCAACTTTTTTCTTTTTCTTTTTTGTTTCCCATTCGATCGATAAGTTATCTTGGGCCTTCAATGAAGTCCACCACTCGAGGCCCAACAAGGCCTTAATGTCGCCCTGGTCCAAAGTTCAAACGTCCTCGTTAACATTAAGTCGCCCGCTCACTTTCCAATTCGGAGTTCTAAAAGAAAATTGGACTGTAAAAAGATAATTGGACAAAACTTTGCAACATGAACACCCTATTCAATTTGAGGGAATATTAAAAATATTTTGCATAATGACCTGAGAAATGAAATATGTTTGAGAAGATAAAGTGATGCTCCAGAGGTGGAAGATTCGCACTCATCCTAAATTTGTTGTATTTCAAAAAAAACTTTAGAGATATACATAAATATGGTCATAGAATTTTTAAGTACCCAACAGAACATACAAACACTAGACTGTGTGTCAAGTAGTTTCCATGTAAACATGAATGAGAGACGTAGACACTCAAAATAGCAACTACAAGCAAAATATCAACTATAAATATCTACTCTTTATCAAGAAAAAAGATAATGAAATTTTATTGAGAGATTAGTAATACAAAAGATTGATAGAGATTACAATCACTCACACTAAAACACAAGAACCATTTAGAAACTTTCAGGGAGCAGTCAAGTATCAATCGGCATTTTTCTTTCATTCCTATCGTCCATAATACTCCTATAACATAAAACGAATCAATATATTTCTTTTGATCCGATAAAATCCGTACCCAAAGAAATGGACCGGCTAAATTTAATTATACTAAGCAATTTTTATACAACCCCAAACACCGTATTTATTTACAATATTGTGTCCGCTTTATGGCAACGCGTACTGTTGGGGCCCTTAGGGAACATAAAATTTGTAATTATTACAAATAAAAATAAAAATTTGAAAAATGTGACACTAATAATTAAAATTAAAGTGACAAAATATACCAATTACTTTGATGATATATGTCCCCCCACCCATGTTGAATTGGACTATAGTCCAAACCAATGAATAACAATCTTTAAAAAGTAATTTTATCATAAATAAAGAGAGACAACAAATGAAAGAGACATGGCTTCTATAATGCCTAAAAAAGGAAATCTACTAGCACCTTACTTCAAAATTACATTAATCATTGAGCAAGAATTCAATATCATTTTACTTATAATTTTTATTTTTTAGAATAACATTTCATTCAAAATTAATTACTTTGACTTATGTGTGATTGAAATTAAAAGTGATAGGTCCATATACGAGTATTTTGACATTGACAAGATAAGCATTCAACTACAAACTATATTGACATTATAATTCAATTCTAAAATTCTATTTTTTCAATATGACTTTAGTATATTACCACTTTTTCAAATTGTGACAAATTCTTTTCTAAAACAATTAATATTTTATTATTTTATTTTCAATTTTCAATTTTCAGTTTTCTTTTTTATTAAAATTAGACAAAGGTTCTTTTTAGCAAACTTTTGAATAATAAAAAAATTACTTTTAAGGACACTATTGTCCCTAGTTATTACTTGGCAATCCAAATTATCATTTGTAATATTTTAATATCCAAAATTTAATATTTATAACAAAATATTCATGCCGTTAATTTTCTGTTTTTATTTTTCGATTTTTTTTCATAAACAAATTTTGCCTGAAAAATTATACGATAAAAACTCAGTTTTTTTTATATTTTCAATCATGATTCCAATTCACCATTCCGTGAAAATTGAAACCCCGAATCAAAATTTGATTAATTTCATTTGGATGTCTTGTTTCTCATAATTTTGACTTTATCAATCACCATATAAAAAAGCTTGAAGTTCAAGCAATCGATTTTTTAAACTCAATCTTGAATTCCAATTCCTTAACATCAAAACCCAGATGAAAAATTAAGTAAATTTTAGTGGGTTTATAGTTTTTTCTAAAAATTCCAGTTCAAAATTAAAAAATTCATCAATCTAATTCATTGCTCTGTTTCATATCCATGAAAAAAGCTTGAATTTTTCAATCCAATAAAAATTTTCATTTTTTTTTTTAAATTATTCACTCAAAAAAACAAAACTCAAAATGGATTTTTGCAGAATTCGATCTCAGCCTTTAGGTACATTTTCGGGAGACTTTACCAATCCACTATAATCCTCAAAACCTTATTCATTTACCTTATTTCTCTAAATTATCCATAAATCAAAATTAAAAATTTCACAAAATTTATGGAAAAATCAGTTTTTAGAATCAAACCTCAATTTTAAGAGCAAGAAAAACTTAAATGTCCAAGATGTTGTTCAATGAACACCAAAACTTTGTTATTACAATAATTACAATGACAGCAACATCATTATTGCAAAAATTGCCAGCCATATTGGAAGAAAGGCGGTTGTCTTTGCAACATTCCGGAATCCAGTAAAATATATCGGAATTTCCATCGAAATAGAAAGAAGATGGGGAATGAGAGGAGAGAAATGAAAAAAAAGAAAAGAGAGAGTAGTAAAATAAGGAAAGATTTGATATATAGAAGGTAGAAAAAAAAAGTTAATAGAAAATTTAATAAATGATATTTTGTTATGAATACTAAGTTTATGAGATAACAAATTATAAATAATAATTTGGGAGATAATTTTATTCCGGTAGAAATAATTTGGGGGAGAATTATGTATTTAAATAAAAAATAAAAAACATGAAAGGTGAATTATATTTTGCTTATTGTGATTTGCTTATATTAAATTAGTGGTGTTTTCGTAAATAATAGAAATTCGGTGATTTATTTCATATGTAAACTTAAAATATCTGGAAAAAGAAATTAATGGAGTTTCTTCCATTACTCAGTGATCTGAGATGCTTTGAGCTTTGCTCTAGCACTTTGCTATAGCTATTTTCGCCATTGTTGAATCTCTCTAGATCCTAAGGATCGGTCTCCGATTACTGCCTTGCTGAAAAAGCTCTACCAAATTCACGTTCTTCTACTGTATCCGTACAATCGCCGGGAAACTGATATTTTTCTCGGTACCGGTTGTACGGCTACCTTTTTCATCGCGGATGTATTGCTGGAGCTTGCTTTGGTAACGGATGGGTTGCATTCTTGGCAAGGCAACCACCGGAGACCGGCGACGGAGATCCTCTGATGATTCGGTCGTTGTTGTGGATAATGTTAGCGCCGTTAAGGTTAGGAAGGATGCGGTAAGGAGACAGAGGCAGAAGACGGAGTATGTCTCCGGCGAGGTTCCGGTTCGGGAACGGCGGAATATTAAACCGGATGCTTCGTTGAAGAATCAGCATGGTTGGCCGTCGTGGTTATTGGCTGTTGCTGGTGATGCCATCAAAGATTGGAGCCCTAGGCGTGCTAATTCATTTGAGAAGCTATGCAAGGTATTCAAAATCACCAATTGAAGATCGTAATTGCTTATTCGAATATTTGTTTTATCTCAGTTTTGATATACATATCATGTTACACTGTATTTGATTGATCATTTCTGTTGCTTAGATTGGGCAAGGCACTTATAGCAATGTATATAAAGCTAAGGACCTGATTACTGGGAAAATTGTGGCTTTAAAGAAGGTTAGATTTAATACTGTAGAGCCAGAGAGTGTGAAATTCATGGCTAGAGAGATTAATGTATTGAGGAAACTCAATCACCCCAATGTTCTCAAGCTTGAAGGTTTGGTTACGTCAAGAATGTCTTGTAGTCTCTACTTGGTTTTTGAGTACATGGAGCACGATCTCGCTGGGCTTGCAGCTCGCCAAGGAGTCAAATTCACTGAGTCTCAGGTATACAGTTTACTTGGGCCTTATTAAATTGTTATTCAGCAAGATTTGAGGTAAAGGGTTTGTGTTTTCAGAGTTGACTGTGTTGCACACTATGCTGATTTTTTCATGTGGCTTTGGATCTTATGTTCATACCAAAAAAAGGAAAGAAAAAGGAAAAAGGCTTATGTCATTATGCCTGTCCTTTCGTTTAGCTTTTGTCAGCTTTCATGGCAGTGGAAAACCATTACAGACTTTGGGTCCCAATACTCGCAGTATGGATATCTAATTTGTGTCTCTTCTTGCTTTTATAATGCATGCGGCAATGGATATCATGTTAGTTTCTTTATTTTTGGAATGAAATCCCAGGGAAATTTTGCTGTTTCCATCATTGCTCCAAATTTGATTTAAACATAAATGAAAGAAAATAGTTTGAAAATAAAAGCAGAATAGTTTACAGTAAACAGTGAATAATAAGGCATTAAACTTTTTCGGGATGGTATTCAACATTTCACTTCTTAGTCAATTTTTGTTGACCCTTGCATTTTTCGAAAGTTAAAAAGGACAAAAATAACTTTATTTATGATACTAGCGCTTTAGATATGCATTGTAAGCAATATTACATTCGAAAGTTTTATTCTTCGTTTTGGTAGGTTAAATGCTATATGAATCAAATATTTTTGGGCCTTGAGCATTGCCACAGCAGAGGAGTATTGCATCGCGACATAAAGTGTTCCAATCTGCTTGTTGACAATGAAGGAAATCTGAAGATAGCTGATTTTGGGTTGGCTGCTTTCTTTGATCCTGACCAAAAACAATCCTTGACAAGCCGAGTAGTAACACTTTGGTACCGTCCCCCTGAGCTACTCCTTGGAGCCACTAACTATAGTGTTGGTGTTGACCTTTGGAGTGCTGGCTGCATTTTGGCAGAGTTACTTGCTGGGAAGCCTATAATGCCCGGACGGACAGAGGTATACTTCTGGTATTGCTTATTAAGTAATGCTAATTCGAACTTTGAAGATCATGATTCCGAAGATATTGAATTCAGATTAAATTTTATCTTGTAATGCTGTTTCGCTTGGGTGTCTATCTATATTGCACGTTTATCAATCTGGGTTTTAGATTAATAAACAATCTTGTAATTTGCTTGCTGGCCAGAAAACTGGTTCGTTGAAAATTCTTTTATGAACTTGCACATGAAGCAAGGTTTTCAGATTGAACCTTGCACAGTGAAGTAATATTTATGCTCGTTCTGGTATTTGTTCTCATGTTTAGATTGGTTCTATTCTGTAGACTCGGTTGTAGTTTTGTGCATTTATCATTTTGTTGTCATTAAAATTGGGGTTTCTATTAGTTGAAGCTATAGTTGTGGACAACTTTCCTACACTTGAATCTTACTTGTTTCTTTTTGTGCTTAGATTGAGCAACTTCACAAGATATATAAGTTATGTGGTTCCCCATCAGAGGAGTACTGGAAGAAATCAAAGTTGCCAAATGCATCACTTTTTAAGCCACGACAACCATATAAACGCTGTATATATGAAACCTTCAAAGATTTTCCGTCTTCTTCTTTACCTCTCCTTGAAACTCTTCTTTCAATAGACCCTGGCGACCGAGGCACTGCTACTGCTGCTGTAAATAGTGAAGTGAGTAGTCTTTACTATTGCTTTTCTAGCTTCAGTCTAGCAAAAAAATGAGGTAATATGTGAACAACCATACCAATTCTTTGTCGAATCCCAAGGCCTTGCTTGATATTTACTCACTCCTGAACACGACCCTCAAAATATTGTGTTAACTTACTATGGAAAAAAAAATCTTTCGGTTTTGTAAGATCCTTCTGTCAAGCCTGGGGATGAAGAGATGTTTAGATATTTATGTTTTTTGGTGCAAAATTGCTGAAATATTCTTTTCTTATCTATAAGCTACATGTGTCAATTCTATGTACTTTTAAACATCATCTTACAGAAAGTCATTATCAAACTTGTTTTGCTGGGTACAGTTCTTTACCACTGAACCGTATGCTTGTGAGCCATCAAGTTTACCGAAGTATCCCCCCAGCAAAGAAATGGATGTAAAATTGAGAGATGAAGAAGCAAGAAGGTTACTTTCTTTCCTCCTTATGTTTGCTATTGGTGTTGGTCAGATGCCAACTGATAATATCTGTTTTCCTCTTTTAGACAAAAAGGTCAAAGTGGGAAGACTAATGTTGTTGATGGTGCCCAGAAAGTTAAAGTTCGTGAACGTGTTAGTCGGGCAGTTCCAGCTCCAGCAGCCAATGCAGAGCTTCCAGCAAACTTGGATGTAATGGAGATGAGCTTCCCCTTTCTATTTTTTTCACTATTTATGTTCTTTTAGCCTAATGAGAGAACAGACCTTGTCACAATCCTGAATCCTTAACGATATGGTAGCAAGAGTATCATGGATCAAGGAGTTTTGAACTCCCAGACCCTTTTCTACTATAAAGGTTTTCAAGTTCCTACCCTTTACCATCTGGGCAAATCGGTCAATATATTTTATGCCCCTTCCGAAAAAAAAAGAAGGTATTTTTTACTACTTTTTTCTAGTGGCTGACTTGGGGTTTTTCCGGAAA
>JAYMTB010000601.1:0-13425 GCA_036897585.1 Francoa sonchifolia | reverse complement strand
TCTTGGTTTGGTTCTAGAGAGATTCTCGGTTCTAAATTGAATTGATATAGTAATTTTAACATGAATAATCTCTAATTTTATTTTCTTAAAGTACAAAACAACTTGTCTTCTCATACCCGATTTAAATAAACCATGAAGAGTCTAAACCAAATTTTATTTTAAAGAAACTGTTATTTGGTTAGAATTGTTATTTAATCAACGACCTGTATTAAGAGAATTTGTTATGCATTAGAACCAAGAATGAAAATGGGGAAGATGGAATGTATTGGAGTTGAGAAACTGAACCAGAAACATATCAAATGGTTTAGAAACGAAAACCAAATCAAATCGGAGAAACAATGGAATGAATATGTGCATCAACCAAACTGAAGCGGATAAATGGAATATAACAGAACTGAAAACTGAACCAACCTGAAAAAAATAGAAAAGATTAGAACCGAAAACCAAACAGAATTAAAACTTTCACTAAACAGAGAAAAAAGGGAAGAGACTAGAGCCGAGTACCAACCAAAACTAGAGGTTTGGGTAATACCCTCGCTTTGATTTTTGGAACAGTGTATTCTAGAACCGAGTGTGGATAGTTCGGTTGTAAAACTAAACGAAATGTTCAGAACATGAACATGAACATGAACATGAACATGAACATGACCAACAAATACGACCCTTTGTCATCTCTAACTGTCCCTTTTCCACAAATAACCACATTTGTTGAAGCACTCGCAAGCTTGCTGTATGTAGCATAGTTCCTTGAGTACAATTCTCTTTCTTAATGGCAACTGGACACAATGGTATGTGGTAACTTAGTTCTTTTGTGTGACTTCAAACTCGTAAAGGTCCGCCTGTCCTATCAGTTTTGTTCTAATAAAACCTTCTTCAGCTTGTCTTCATACATCATGTGATGTATTAATTTGTGTATAAGCTTCTTGGATGGATTTGAAAGCATATCAGCTAGGCTGATGAGCAGGCTTGTTATTCTCCGCATATTAGCATCTGCATATTATATATGTTATGAAGGTTGGTGCTTAACTTGTGTGTCATATAATATATGTGTTGATATTTTTGTTTAAACGAGCTAGGTTGCATTATTGTTTTATGTTATCTTGTTCTATGGTTCAATTTATAATCACTTGCAAGTGGCAGCCAACTTGTTGCAACAAAGGTGGTTCTTGCGGGGAATGAATGCTTGGTATCTCAAATATGTTTGAATTTATTTATGGTTTGATTTGTGGTGCAGCGACAATTTCTTAGGCATGTAGGTTGGGGAGATTTCTAAAACAAAATTGTATCCTGTTTAGTGCCTCAATTGGGATGATGTAGTTGGTGAAGTGACAAGGGACCGCCTGTTAAGGATTTTAGGCGTACTTATGTTAGGCATATCAAGTAGGGTTTTATGGGTATTTCATATTATTATTAGGGTTAGTGTTAACATTTCATGTTATTTGGGACATTTAGGGTTTTGGAGTTATTATTGGTGTTTCCTATTATATGGGCAATTAGGGTTTTTGTGTTGAGCCTATAAATAGACTCTTTTGTTATTTTAATTTCAGATTTTGATGAATTGAAAAAAGCTTTGTTTGCATCGTTTTAGTACTCACCAATTTCTTTGCGATTGTTACTTTTCCTTGTTGATTTTGTTCCCATGTTACGGGTCCTACATCATGAAGTCTGTGCAATGATCTGTCCTACGTCAAAGTATGGGCCTCATGAAATTGTTGGAGTGATCATTTTGCAATTTTGACAATTCATATATCTTAGTCGTAATCGCTAGTACTTTTCGTTTTGTAAGTATCCTATATAATGATTGCTATTGTGTCCATAGTTTCTTACTTCAGTTTTGATCCTTAGATGCTTCACAATTAATTTTTGGGATGACATCTTTGCAGAGAAGCATCTAGTGCATGCCAGTTGGTTTTAATTCTCTTTAACAGTTGAACTGTATGGTACTGTGGGTTAAAGTGTGAACTAAATAACTTTGCAAGTTGCCTTTACCATAGTTCTACTAAAGCCATTGCTTACTAGAGTATACATCACTGTTCTGATTTGATTGGGTTGGCAGGTGTTGCATCCATGTCTTGCCATCTTTTATTTGTTTATTGTGCATCATTTATGGATTTTTCTGTAATGAGTAGCTCTGATTGATGGATTTCTCCTGTATTCTACTTCTTGGTAACGGTGTGTATTGTATCAAGGTCAGTATTATGCGGCAGTTCAATGTGCTGATATCTTTTTGAATTTCAAGGTGTGAAATACTCAATTATAAAGGGATTGTTTGCATGCTTTTATTTTTACTTTTTCCTTTTCAGCAAATGCCAGGATTTTGAGTGTGATCCTCTGTTATTAGCTTCGCTCGCATGGTTGTTTTTCTGTGCTTGTATACTGCAATGACTCACTATTATGATATAAGTGTGTTCGCAATCATTTCTATTCGTCTGGAATTGCTAGTTCAGGTTAGGATACTTGGATGATATGAAGATTTCTTAGTGTAGATTCTTCCTTAATCATGACAAACATAATGCTTATATGTCTTCCTGTGCAACAAGTTTGGAGATGCTTACAACGTATTATTTCATAAATTTGATATGTTATCCATAGGTTTTGTTACTTTTCTATTGTTTTTCTAGCCCAAAGCTAGCAGTTTGTGATGATGCATTCAATATGTGTGATTTGTGAATAGAAGTTGTGGTGCTGTTTGATAATAGATGCCATGCAAATTCACATTCAAATCTCTCTATTCATGATTCAAATTTTACAATTTGATTTAATTTTATTCGATTTAGATACAAATTAGTAAATCTTGAAGTTTATCACTATGCGAAGAATCAATAGAAAATCTACGATTCATTACGATTGATATGATGATTCAAAACGTAGATTATTTCTGGCTGAATTTTGTCACACCTAAAAGCACATCAATTGTCTTTATCTTGTTTGCTGCGTGAATTTTCTCCCTTTCTTGGTCTCTAACAAAAAACTTGAATTATACGATTTGGAAATGAGAGGGTGCTTCTAATTTTTTCTCATATTAGACAGGCCAATGATATGATTTGATTAAATATATAAGCCGAGTATTGTATTTTATTGTTAATTTTGTTTTGACACCTTTAATCATTATTTTCTATCATTTCAATTCTTAACTGAATCTCATGATTCGCTGTTCGCTAAAATGGCATTTTGATTCTCTAAAAGACTATACAATTTTACAACTATGGGTCCGTTGTTTTTTGTTTTTTAGTATAAGAATGGAGCTAGATAGCATGCATTTTACCCCATCAATGCCTCTGCTATAGTGCTTGGAGTGGGAATTGTTTATGCATAGAGTGAATACTGTTTTACTTGGGTAATGCTATGACTTCAACATTTTTCGCAAAGTTTCATATGTTTTTTTCTTCATTTTTCATACAGTTTACTCTCCCTCTCTCTCTCACATCCCTTTTTTGTGTACTGTGGTTGTTGTACTTCTCTATTTAATGGAGTGAAATTATATGTACAAGATTATATGGTCTATAACACTTGTTGTTATTTGCCCCTTCTAAACGAAGTTATGCTTATTTTTTCATATGTAGTTGTGAAACAGGGGGGAAATGGAAGAATTAACTACCTATAAGTATTTGAAACTTTCCTTCTATGACATAATAGGATCAACAGCTCAAAATCTATAATGTTAAGTTGTACCAGGAGTCCAGGGCATATAGAATGGAAAGTCAACTTGGTTATTTTGCAGTAGAATGAAAGAGTATTAAAAATTGATGTCCGAGACATGACAATTAATTTTGTTATCATAGATAGTGTAGGAAAGAGATTAGCAAGTCAATGCCTGTATAATATCCAAACATGAAATTTACATGCTTTATGATATAGCTGTATAGCTTGATTGGGAACTAAGAAACCAGCCAACAGGTTTAAATCAGTCTATCGGAGTAGATGATGTTAAGATTAACTCGTGGCAATCAAAGACGATATAATGTGAGTATCTTTACTTAAAATAGATGTGGCATCGATAGAGCTCAAGGTGTTGGGAGCTTTTAAACATATACTCGTTTGCATCTTTGCATCTATGATGTCACACTCCGAGGTTTCAGATGTCTTGGGTGATCATTATGATTCCTTGCTTCCAGTATAATTTGGAGGCACAAATTAATTCTTGTTGTGTGAGAGTCATTACAAACAGTGATATTAGGCCATGTTTGTTTGGAGAGAATGGAATGAAAGGAATGGGAATGTGATTGCTTTAAGGAATGAGATTCCTTTCAATATAAGTAAATTCATTCCCTAATTCCTATTAAGTAATCACATGGTGAACCAAACAAATTTATGGGATTAAAAGGAATGTAATGGGAATGGGGGTAATTAAATCTCATTCTCTTTGCCCCTATTCCTTCCAAACAAACATGATCTTAAATTAGATTATAAAATGATGTTTTTAATGAGATTAAAATTGTTTCTTAGCATACAATGGAATTAAATTATTTAGAATTATTTGGGAGTAATGGTTCTGCTCAAAAGGTTCTCTTAGATACAAAGGAATGATTTTCACTTATACCTTCTTGTGCAATTTTCTTTTAGTGCAAGCATTCAACTCACTAGATTCATTCCTGCTGTCAAGCACAATGAGAATCACTCATATTACGCTATTATAATATATATCTTCTCTTGGTGAATGCCTTGCATTCTTTTCCGTTTGTTAAACTGACAGACTTGCTAATGAATTTTGAAAAAAAAAAAAACTTCAATATGTTCTTCAATGCCCTTGATATTCAAAATTTTTCAGGTCCTCGTTTCCAGATATGCACTGTCTTATTATGCACACTTACAACTCAGATAATGCTGACTTGCGTGTGGATCACTTGGGTTTACACAAAGCTCTATGTGTTTTAATGGGCTGGAACCACTCTAAGCCTCCTGATAACTCAAAGGCATATCAGTTTTTGACTGCTGAAGAAGCAGTAGCAAATCAAGATGACCTGATCATGTGGCCCCCTGTGGTCATTGTTCACAATACCCTAACAGGAAAGGGAAAAGATGGTCGCATGGAGGGCTTGGGAAACAAAGCGTTGGATAATAAAATTAGAGGTATAGTGTACCCCTTAAAATTTCATCACTTGTAATTTTGTGATATACTCCTGTTAAAGGGTGGCTTGTGGTCCGTTGAACCCTAATGCATGCGCTCGATAGAGCACAGAATGTCAGTGCTTCATCAAATTTGAGGTTTTGATAGAATATATATGCTACATCTTGTAGCTTAAATGTAAATGACGTTTTATGCCACCATTTTATGCTTTAGGATCTGTCAACATAAGAGATTATTTTGGATTGTAGCTGAGTGGCATAAGAGGATACATGAAGCTTGCCCTCATTAAGTACATGTTACTGCCATAATTCTGTAATGTTTTTCTTTTGCTGTTTTGTCTTGCCATCTTTCTCACATTTACAGATTATTGAGCTAACAGTTATTAGTTTCTGTGCGTACTGTGCATATAAGCTGTCAACTGAGCGGTTTGTCTTTTCCCATTGAAGGTAATTGATATTACTTTACATCTAGATGTCAAGCCTTTGGTGACCATGAATTAATTTATGATTATCTGGAAGAATAATGGCTTGCTGCCTATTTTCTACCTAGTTAATTGTTTGATAGTCTGAATCATTCTCTTTTCATTGTTACTTTCACCTCTTGTTGATTGCATGAGCTTCGGTTCTTATATGTAGAAGAAATCTGGAAAGATCTCAGTTGTTATACCGAGAAACATGTCTTTAAGTATTCCAATTTGATCTTGGGCAGCCAAATGTGGGAGCACCATCTAATGTCTTTAGAATAGTGACTTAATACAAAGATTCTTAGAAATGGAACTGTAATCAGATCAACCCATCTTAGGTAGGTCTCCAGTTGATTGAGACAAACAGCAGGTACTGTTCTTTCGGTATTTTCCTTATACAGAAAATAATTGTGACTTAAGGGGAGTTGGTCCTACCTGGATCTGCAGGTTTTGAACTTGCACTTAGCTCTTGATTTTTTTTTACCAATCCTACCTGAATTCACGTTTCATCTTGGAGGTTTGAACCAGCTGTAATTTCCACCTATTTTATTTTACTCAACCCAAGCGACTGCTATGTTCGTTTCTTTTCTGGAAACCCACCAATACGGCCACCTTTTCTCTAGTTTGAACCAGATGTCTCAATTTTTGTCTTAATAGACACAAGTCATTGCATTGTTTGCATTTTAGCTCTTTCCAAAAACTGGTCCCAAGATAAACTTGTGTCTGCTCGAATACAATTTTCCTAATAAGTGCCATACTTTGCTAGGTTTAGTGGTTTGACTGTTGCAAATGATTCTAGTCTGTCTTCAGCTATTATTTTCTGCTCGAGTGGAGTGCGCTTTCTGTTGATTGTCATAATGTTTAAATAATGTGTGTGAAACACTGTTTGTGACATCTTAGCAGAAGGTAATTTGTATTGTCATATGTTTATAAAAATGGAATAACTTTCTTCTTCTAAATTTATTTGTGATTTGTGAATGCAATGAAACACTGTTTGTATATTCGAGTAGTAAATTAGTCACAGCTTTAATGTTGAGATTGTCACTTTTATTTGTGTTTTTTTCCTATTAATATGACCAAATATATTCTATAAGGTTTTATACATATTTAGGTGAGTGATGCTTGAGAGTACCGAAACATCAATGGGCCCCCCCGTAATTTTGATATCATGCGATTTTTTTTTTTTGTTTTTCTGCTGCAGATCTCTCTTTTCATTGTTTCTCTCATCTCTTCTTGATTTTAGTTTATGAGTTTCACTCTTATATGAAAAAAAGAAATGAGATAAAGATGAAAGATAGAATTTTGGATATACTGAGAAATAATTGGATCGATGTTGGAGCAATGTTTAGAGTCTTGGGCTTCCTTATGCAGCAGGGAAAATCTTTTGTCACAGAGGCTATAGGATAGGGCTTCATCAAGATCTACCCTTGCTGTGTCCAACTTAAGTGGGACCACAGAAAGTAATGGTCTTTAGGTAACTTTGTATGTAGCAAATGAAATGTAGCATAAAGGCTGTTATATTTGACTTTTGAAATGTGGAAGGATGGGTGTGTTTTCAGATCTTCCCATCCAGATGGCATGTAAGTGGGACCAACTGGTGATGGTCTTTAGGTAGTTTTATTTAGTGGAAAAATGAATGAAACTTGAAGGCTGGTGTATATGACCCTGCCTTAGTTGTTTGGTTTTGAACGTGCAGTAAGCTCTATTTTCTCTGCTTTTGACTCTCATTTAACACAACTTCTCCAATCCAAACTAAATTTTCCATTATTTGGGGGTTTGAATCAGCTGGCTCAGTGATGCGGGATCAACATAGAGACCGGTTATTTTAATTAGGATTTAGTTGGCATTTTAGTTTTTTTTTTTTATGTTAAATTAGGTTTTAGGGTTTGAGCCTATAAATAGTTTAGCTATTGTTATTGTTAGGGAACTTTGATGGATTGCATGTTGATTGGTATCATTTTTCCTAATTGAGAATTTCTTCTGTTTTGATTCCCTCACTTCCGTTCTTGTACTTCTCTATTCATTTTTTTTGTTTCCCAACCTAATCTGTCTCTTTCTCTAAAAATTTTCTATTCCTGTGTGTTTTGGACGCTAATTCTCTGTCGGAATTTCTTTCTGCATCACTCAGTAAATTGGCACATTGATTCTCTTTTACCTAACATAAGCCACCTCTAAGTTTGTTTTTCTTGTATGCTGCAAACCCACCAATCCAAATTGTATTTACCATTTTTTTCTCTGGTATGGACCAGCTGTCTCATTATAGCACACTGTTTTACTTGCCACAAGTCATTGATATGTTTGTTTTTCTATCTGTTTAGAATAACTATTTCTTAGAGATAATGCTTAAGAACAGTAACTCCAATTGGATATTCTTTCTTGATATATACCGCATTTGCTAGATTAAGAGGTTTGATTGTTGTGTATGATTCTAGTCTGTCTTTAGCTATATTCTGTTTGATTGGAGTGCATGCTTGACTTTGATTGTTTAAATGTTCATCTGATATGTGCTCTAAGTTGATGACTTTAACTGGTATTTCATTCACATTTGTAAAATATAATGGCACTTATTCTTTTTTCTTGTTTAAATATATTTTTCTCAAACTTTTATTAATAATCGGGAAATCATCCCTAGCCTAACCGGATTCTAACCGGATACTACAATATGGACAAGCACCACCTCAGCCGCTAGACCACCCCGACGAGTTGAATGAGACTTTCTTATTCTTTATATTTTTCATTGTTAATGCAGTGAACCTATGGCTGCGTATTGGAGTTGTAAAATACCTATGACTTGTCTTTGCCTTTAGTATGTGCATATTGATGCTTTTGTTTTACATTTATTACGTATTTTACTAAGAAAGAACACATCAAGATTATTTAGATTGATCACATAGATGAATTTTTCCTTGCATTGAAATTGATCTTTGGATTTAGAATCTTGTGAATATCTCAAACACACTAGCTCCTGATTCTGTATTCAGATACCTGTATTAAGTTAGATTTTCTGTTACTTGTGTCTTGGTTGCTTAAATGGTTTGGTATTTTTTATGCTGCCTATGGAATAATGGTGTTAGTTTTGTTCATATGCAATGAACCAAAATCATTTAATTGCGGTAAGATTATTATTGTTTTATTTTTTTTTAATATTCTATCTATATGCTCATTGATGGAAACACCAATATAGGATGTTTCTGTTAGTGGGAAAGTAGAGAGGAGAAATCCATTAGTAAAAGTGAGCCATTCACGTCTAATGCGGTCATTTGTCCTTTTTGCTACCTCTTTTTTTTTTTTTTTCTGGTGGAACCAACTTATTATGATAGCTAATGATCAACTTGTGCATTGAAAACTTGGTTTGTGCCATGCCTTGACATGCCACCAAGAGTTCACTATAAACTCTATTGTTCTGATGGTCTTTCCAAAAGATTTAGATTAGGGCATATAGCTTTTCTTGATTACCTTGTAATTACTTGTATTGTCTTATTTGTATTTGATCTCTTAATTATATTATTTGTGGTAGTGACGTTAGTCTATATTTTGATTGGCATAAATACCTTCGTTACCCCTAACCTTATCCCTGTTTTTCTGTTTTCACCCTAAACCAAAAAGTGTCTTCATGTGGGGATAAACATGTTAAATCGACTCAATATATTCCATTTCGCAATGTCCTTTCTGAGCACATTTAAAATACCCAAGTGAGGATCTTTTTGACACATGGCAGCTCGTCACAGTTAAAGGTAATATTAATTTTAATATTTTAATCAAGGCACTCAGTGTGGTGAAAAGGAGTGGTGGTAGCGGCGGGAAAAGGGTTAAGTTTTGGGTTATTGTATTGTTCGTATTCTATTTCTTATGTTTTGAGTCTTCCTATGGGTCTGTTAGATGAGCTATGGCTAGACAGCTTTCCATATCCATTCTGAGGTCTCGAAAGAATTTCATTTGGCATCAATAAATAAGACAAAGTTGCCAATGTCCTTCCGTGGGGTTTTGAATGGAAAGAAACACCAGAATCCAATGTTGACGTGCCCGGGTTGAGAAAAGATGTCTTGGTGAACTGGAGGTGGAAACCAAGTGCTGAGCATGAGCAGCTAAAGGTAAAAAGAGGAAGAAAAGAAAGGTGATAGCTTGCACAGGGATGAAAGATTTACAAGTTTGGAGCCATTTCCGGTTGCCGGATAATTTGAACTTGGATTCTGTAAGGCTACACTTGAGGTCGTTGTGCTCACCTTAACATTGGTTAAAATTATTGCCTGAAAATTGAAGGTTTTAAGAGTGATGCCGGAGGTGAAGAAGTTCTACCAGATCCAAACCCATAGAAAACTTAACCATTTCGCGCCGCTGCTCTGAAAATTTTAGTATAATATTACTTTTTTTCAGAAGTCAATGAGCAGTCACATGTCAAGAGAGGTCGTCACTTATGTATTTTAATGGCGTTCTTAACGATTCATTGATGGAATAGATGCATTGAGTCAATTTAACATGTTTATGTCTCACATTGAGACACTATTTTGCTTAGGGTTCGAATTGAAGAACATGTAAAGTTTAGGGGGCAACAAAAGGAATTAAGCCATTTTGATTTAATATGCTTCTTTGACTAAATGGTTTAAAAGGATTTGAAAGTTGTAGGCAGCTTTTGAACCTCTTGTTCCATTGGCCCTTCATAATTATTAAGGCTTCACGGGGAAGTCAATATTTGAAAAGTATTAAGTTGTTTTTCTGATTTTAGGGTTTTTTTTTTGTATTTTCAGATCTTGGTTTCGGTGGGGGAAAGTCAAATTCATTGCATGGTAGAGATGGTCATCTGGGTATTAGTGTGGTGAAGTATGGTGCTGACCAGTCTGGCTTGAAGGAAGCCTTGCGGTTGGCGGAATACTTTGATAGGAACAACCATGGACGCAAGGGTTGGGCCCGTGTACAGCCCTTGACTATAGGCAAAGATGCCGAGAATCATCCAAACCTAGTCCAGGTGGAGGAGAGGACTAAGGAAAAGACGAGGATATTGTATGGGTATCTTGGGACTGCAGCAGATCTGGACAAGATTGATTTTGACACAAAGAAGAAGGTGGTGATTGAGAGCAAAAGGGAACACATAGACACAAGGTAGTTTTATCATTTGATGTTTGAATAATTGGTTTTGCATAGTGTGTTATATAATTGGCAACACGGTTGATGAATTTTTAAGAGATTAGCTGGAATTTCGTGTTGAAAGTCGTGGATGTTCAAAACGAGTTTGGACAAGCATTGTTGAGAGTTAGAAATGAGTCCTAGAAAAGACCAAGCTGACTGCCCTTGTCTGGTTTCATCTTAATGTGCTGCTCATCATCATGGGAAACTAATGTAAAACTTTATATCATAAAATGGATTTGAGTCTACTTACAGATATAACACATGTTCTTCACTTTATTTAATTTTTTTTTTTTGGCTAAATAACACATCAAATTAACCAACGTCGATACAAATACACAGGTTTCATTATAGCAGTGGGTAACACAGTTCAACCACTTCTTCAGCTACTTATGACGAAGGAAACATGATTATGGGCTGCCTTATTTGCAGCTCTAGAAATGATTCTATTACAACAGAAAATATGGATAATATTATTAACTACTACACTCGGACCCCTATTTGAAGCATTAGAATTTTACAACACAGCATGAACCAGCACCAAGCAAATTCTGTTACCACAGTGACTAAAGACCATTCATGCAATAAAGCTACAGAGGAAGTCTCTCTGGCTGCCAAACCCTCTGTTGTAATGGCTAAATGGGCATCCACATAGTTGGCCCATGCTTCAAGAGTGAGACTCGTAATTTCTTATAATTCCAGCGATGCTACTCCCATTTAATATCCAAGATGCATCAATGATTATTTTTAGGTTCCCACCATCACGCAGAATTCAACAAATTTGACTATTATTAGGTTCAACAGGCTCGGGCAACAAGCTTTTCCTGGTGAACATTCCAAAAAGCTCCAACCACTTCCGACAGAATTTAAAACTCGGGAAATGAGATAAACTTGTCCGCACTTTGCTTTGTTCGTGCAAAACCTAAATTGAGTCTAATGCAACAAATCTAAAAAGTTTAAATTCATGCCAATCTTTACCCAAATGTTATAGGTTTGACACAAGTGATCGGAAAAGTCTGACACCTTCCCCTATAGAAGAGCACTCTATGACAGTTCCCCACTTTGATTTGAGTCAAACCCACTACTATAACAGCAATTTAGGAAGAGATATGCCACATTTTCAACATTATATAGTCACACAAAGCACAATCATTCCCTACTTGACCAAATAAGTAATCAAACGAGCCCAGATTTTAAGGGTCTCATTCCGGTTTCTTTCTTTAAGTCTATCTCTTAGCCATAATTCGGATTTTAGTTGACGAGAAGTATCTTCGTTTGGTACATGGAATTTTTATTATAATTTAGAATTACAATTCTGACACTTGGATTAAAAAAAATTATTGTAGTCTGGATTTACAATTCAATCACTAATTCCAATTTTCTAATTTTGACATAATTTAAAAAAATGTAGGAGCTAGTTCAAGCGCAATTTCATCAACGCTTCTCTTCCATCACAATTACTCCAGTTAATAAATTTTAATGTCCAATATATTTTGAAAAACTATTTTAAATCACGTATTATTAAGAGAAATTAATAAACAAATTAATTTTATTTATTCATAATCATTAAACCATAACAACAACATTGAACAAGAACATGAGCAAACTACAAATTTCAACCATTTAGTTGAATTCAAGAAAATCACCCGCAATATGAGAAAATAATTTAATAACAAATAACCAATTTATTCCAACCAAAAAGTAAAGATAGAATATTGAATATGATTTAAATGAGATACCATTGACAACAATCCATGGAGAATGAAAAAATAGCAATATATATATATATAATCTCATTTGAAGATATGGATAGAATAAATTGGATATGAGCTAAAATTTAGGCTAAATGGAAAAGACATTAAAAAATAAAATTATATAAAATGTGTTATATCCAATATACATGAGATAAAACATATACCACAATTATTTTTTATATTTATATCTTATGTACATGTAATTATGGCAAAAATTCAAAACATATCACATCCTACCCTATTCTATCCTATCCCGACCATTACACGTAGCCATATTGTATATAATTTTAGCTAAGATGTCTTTTTCTATGCTTAATCAAAAAGAAAAAACTATTACTTTTTCATATAATTTTTTTAAAGAAAATTGAAAATTGAAAATTGAAAAATAAAAATAATCAAATATATAAATAGAACCTAATTATCATCAAAATTGACGACATGGTAGAAGAAATAATATTGAAGAGAGTCACGTATGTACGGTAGAAGATAAGAAGTTGAAATAATAAATTGTAAAACAGTTTTTATATTAAGGTTTGGAATTGTAATTCTTAGCTTTTGACCTAAGAATTGAGAATTTCTATTTTACGTTATATTCCAATTATGTAAAATTAAATTAGGGATTGAAATTTCAAATTTAAATAGTTATCCTAAACAAAAAAAAATTGGAATTGGATATCTAATTCCAATTCTGGATCCCAATTCCGTGATCCGATCGGACCCTCAAATTTATCGTAATACTCGATCTTCAAATAAACTTCATATCTGTTGGTGAAGGCCTTTTTCCTGGAGATGAGTTGTATCACAACCCATTTCAAGGGGGGTAAGCCCAAGCCCAGGAGCGAAGTCGGCCCCGACAAGCCCAACAAGGATTTCAGCGACCCACTTGGTAAGTGAAGAAAGGCGGGGCGTTGCAACAGAAGTGTCCTGCCTGAGAGGGAACAGAGGGGGTACTTGGCATGACAGATTGAGAGAATGAGAGCGTTTAGAGGAACAGACGACATCTTCAAAGGAAGGAGGAG
>JAYMTB010000600.1:0-13435 GCA_036897585.1 Francoa sonchifolia | reverse complement strand
TACATCCAGAAAGCCGTATGCTTTGGAAGAAGCTTGTACAGTTTGGGAAGGGGTTTTGATTGATTAAAAAGAAGAATTTACTTCAACCGATATGCCGTTAGGCACGGCCATACATAACATAGAAATCACACTCGGAAAGGGCATGTGAGAGATTCAGTCAAGTGGGAGTTAGCTATGAAGGATGAGATGAATTCTTTAAAAAAAAATTCAACATGGAAGTTGACTGAATTGCCAGCAGGGAAAAAAAGCATTGCAGAATAAGTGGGTGTACATGGTCAAAGAAGAGCATGATGGCAGCAAAAGATACAAGACAAGATTAGTGGTAAAAGGGTTTCAGCGGAAACAGAGAATTGACTACACTGAGATAATTTCTCTTGTAGTCGAATTGACTACTATTAGATTGGTTTTGGGCATTGTTGTTGCAGAGGATTTGCACTTAGAGCAGTTAGATGTAAAAACTGCATTGAATGATGACCTTGAAGAAGACATCTACATGGCACAACTAGAAGGTTTTAAAGTCTCTGACAAAGAAAACCTTGTGTACAAGTTGAAGAAGAACTTGTATGACTTGAAACAAGCTCTCAGGCAGTGGTACAAGAAGTTTGATAGGTTCATGTGTAACAATGGTTTCACAAGATGTGAGATGGACCATTGTAGTTTTAATGTGAATTTATTGATAAAATTAAGTCCTTATAAAGACCATCAAGTTTAGGTTTAATTTTTTTTAATGTTTACTACCAATTTGATACCTGAATTATGGAACCATTTTTCAACTTACTTCCTAAATTCCCAAATTTAATAAATACCCTGTTAATATTTTAAGTTATTCACACTCTAGTACTTTCCGTCATCTCTTGTTAAGTTTAGCCATTAACCTTTTCTCTCGTTCCCTTTCCCTTGGGGCGAAAGATGGAAGAGGTAAACGGAATATGGTGTGGGCTCCGCTTGAGCACATGTCAATAAGTGGCAGGCCCATGATTGTACCAGTAAATACTTTCATTTATTATCAAAAAGATTGTTCACAAGACACCAGAGAAAGAAGAGCTACTTTCATTTATTATAAAAAAAAAAGATTATTGACAAGACACCAGAGAAAAAAGAGCAAGAATACGGACATCGGCCTAAGGTCAACCGTGCATTCTTTGATGACATTGGAAAATTTATGAATCTGGCCAAAACTAACCGTGACAGAAAATATCACGATGAAACTATTTCAACACTAAAGTTAATCGGGGAAACCAAGTTGACATTTAAGCAATAATTCAAGTACCATTGTAGTGTTATATATACAAGTCATAAGAGGGAGGGATGAGACTAAAGTTCCTTTTATACCAAAATTCAGACTTATGGCAAAACTTCTATATTTTGTACATAAGAATAATCTTTAGTTATTGGAGATTCCAAGAATAAAAACAAATTGTTCTAAGTGATAAGAGAAGATATATATTTATTTTTGTAGCTCAAAAGAATTCTTAAAAATGCTTAATGTGAAATAATTAGGAAAAACATATGCTTTAATAAGTCCATAGCAAGGCCAAGTATGGAAAAGAAACCCACACCGCCCAAGGGATAATTACAAAAATAACCACATAGTTTGACTGTGTTACAAAGACGTTTTTATGCCATTTTTATTTTTACAAAAACTCACATTTTTATCCAAATATGACCTAAATCACATTTACAATCCGAATATATTTATCAATTAACATTTATTTTATCCTTGTACAAATTGAAATCTCGAATCCCAAAATTTAATTTAAAAAGCAAATTCCACATATTGAAAGAAAATCGATTTTTTAACAAAATAGAAACTACGGACTAACTAATTCAAATATATATACATATGAATATTAGAGAAATATTTTTGTAACACAGGCAAACCATATTGGTGTTGTAATTCTCACTGCTATTAATTGGTACAATTGTGTAACCAAACAAAATCCAATCAGACACAAAGACAAACCGAGCTTCAGAACAAGACAGTTAGGTTCCCATTCGCAAGAAATAAACACCTCTCATGTGGTAACTTTTATATTATTAGCAAGAATATGTACAAAATAACAAATTGAAAGTACTAACGACTAAGGCGCTGGAGACCTGCATAGCTTTTCAAATCGATGTTAGATAGAATCAGAAATATCTGTACATGCGTTGACAATCATTCATCGATCCTTCAATTCTATTGCGATAGCTACTAAGGATCTCTCTCACAAGGAACTACTAGATGTTTTATTTATCTTCAAACATATATCGAATTATTCTTTCATACTTACAAAGATAGACAGAGGAGAGTAATTTTTTCTTACCCTTTAGAAGAAACGAAAAACCAGATAAAATCCTGCAGGGGGTTATCGAGGTGCAATGCTGGGAATGGCTCCACTGGTAAGATCGCTTCCCGAAACGTTTAATGACACATATGGATCTCTAGTCATATAACCCGAAGATAAGGAAGTCGACTCACCAGAATAAGTTGAAGCGGATCCGGAAAATATGGTGCCACTTTCAGGCAGCACATTGAGAATGTTTTCTAGCTCCCTAACCACGCCCACGATTGGTGGTCGCTTCTCTGGCTTGTCATGGCAACACCTTAGGGCCAAAGCTATAAACCTTTCAACACATTCAGATGGGTAAGAACCCATTTTGCTATCCAAGATGGAAAACATCATGCCCGATTGATGTGCAATATTCACCTGACACCATTAAATTATATCTATGGTCATCCTTTTTCCGATGTAAACTAAGGCAAAGAAGATTTGGCTTATAGTATATACATAAAACATGGTTTCAAACAAAAGAGAAACTTGAGAGAAATATTTGGGTTATATCAAATGTAAAGACGGAGTAGCAACTGTTACAGCGAACACAGTTAAAACTTCTTCAAACTTTTCATAAGTGGTAAAGCCTGAATGTACATGTAATCATCATGTGAACAGATATGACAAAAGATAACCAAAAGCCTACAAGAGATTGGTGTCAGAAAAGGAGTTTACCTCACGGACAAGGTTTTTTCCATGTGATATTGGTTGCATACCCGTTAAAAGCTCCAAAAATACAACCCCAAGGCTGTAAACATCACTTTTATCTGTCAACTTACGGGTCAAAAAGTATTCTGGATCAAGATACCCCTGCATGTAAAATAACACAAGATTCACCACAGAAATAAAAAGTGATTAATTTATCTAATACTAGTAGAAGCTGGTAGAAAAGTTTAGATCTGAAAGAGATGACAGAGTACTCGGATTCAAAAAGTTTGTCTTTTACCCCCTATGGCTATCCAGTTTAAAACCAAATGGCTCAAATTTCTATAAATAAGCATGCTAAAAGTCTATTATTAAGATCTTAGATGCGATCTGGATTATTCAACCATTTCCAACTAGTCTTTGGAAGTTGCCAAGTAAAGTGCACATTAAGGTATGCTAGAAGGCCACTGATGCATGCCTATGTGTCAGCGCTGGGTTATTTACATTTTCTATAGGTCTATAAGTCGTGTGTGTACGTGGGATAATTGAGGAAGAATACAAAATGAATTAGCAGACTAAGACTTACTGGTGTTCCCTTCACTATCGTGGATACATGATTAGGCACAGCTCCTTGATCATCCTCCAGAGGAGCTAACCGAGACAGTCCAAAATCTGCAACTTTAGCAGTAAGCTTGGAGTCCAGAAGTATGTTGCTGGCTTTAATATCTCGATGGAATATTGGAGGATGTGCTTCCGTATGTAGGTATAGAATTCCCTTAGCTGAACCCAATGCTATGTGTAACCTCATACTAAAACTCAGGTCTTCTTTAGTAGTACCTGTCAAACCATAAATTCATAATAGCCAAAGATTTAAATTTAGGAAAAAAAGTTGAATAAAAATCATTGCAAACTCACATGCCAAAGGATGTTAAATACAATATATCCCAAAGAAAAGTTAAACTAGTGCAATTGGGGCATGGATACGATCAGTTCTATTGAGCTATGAATCTAAAAAGACTAGAACATTTAATGATGAATGACTTTCTGATTGATCATTCTGAGGAATAAAAAGTATTAACTATAAGATTATTTTATAAACAGTCTTTTCTTTAGGATTTCATAAAGCATTCATATGGAAAATAATGAAAGCATAGGCAATTATTTCAGGATAAAAACCAAAATATTGTCTTATATTTTGCAAAGAAGTATGGAAGCAAGGAGTATACAAAGAACCCAAGGAAAGTTTAAGAAGAAAGATCTATAAACTTTTCATACCAGAAAGCCAGTCTCGTAAAGTGCCATTAGGCATAAACTCATATACCAGCATCTGCGCATGCACCAAAAAAAATAACAGATAAATAGCGTTCCAAACTGAGGCAACTGTTTTATAACAAATAATTTATTATACCACAGTTCAATTGTAGATAATTTTCACCAAAAATTCTATAAAAATTGCATTGCATGAGCACCAGGCACAATGAACGCAGAGGGACAAAATTGGTGTTGTTTCAAAATGTGGATGGCTAGCAATAGGTTGCTGATAATGAACTATATGAAAGCTTTAGTTATCAAGAAGATTAAGAATCCATCCCCTACTTTCTGCGTAAGTCATTAGTACACATTGTCCCCATCTTATTCCTTTGACACTGTCTTTGAACGCTTTACAATGACATGAAAATTATTCAGAGGAAAGAAAGGGAAGAAGAATTAATTTCCAATGTGGTAAAGGTTGACACGAGGAAATAAATTTGAACTATACAGACCTAAATTATTATGATACAATTAATTAAGTTATCGAAATTAGAACAGCTTCAGCCAAAAAACTTTCTATTTTTATTTGAGAATGTCAAGACATACAGTAAAGGATGTGTGCCATCCCTTAATTCAACCAATCTAGCCTCCACATCTTCAAAAAATTACTTACTATTAGCTTGGCTATTTGAATACTAGTTGATTAAAATGCTCGGGCAACATTTATTTTTGGAAAGAAGTTAATTAACATACTTTGAGCATCAGCAATGCAATAACCATTTAATAGTTTAGGACAGCAATTATACCTGCTCCTCTTCTTCATCACAGTATCCAACCAATGAAACAAGATTTCGGTGATGTAACCTAGACAGCAATTCTATTTCTGTTAAAAATTCTTTTTCACCCTGTAAGGATCCTACTTCTGCACGCTTTATTGCCACAACGGAGTTGTCGGATAAAATTCCTTTATAAACCTTCCCGTAACCTCCTCGACCAACTTGAGTTGAGTGGTTAAAATTTTCAGTAGCCATCGTCATTTCTTTAAAAGTGAAGCTTTTGACACCATCAATTTTCATCAAAACTTTGGAGGCTGCAAATTATATATGGAATTAACCACTGTCCTCAGATAGTTCAAATAGATTTCAAAAACAAAATTTAGTCCTCATAGTTAAAGAACTCACATGAATGTCTACTTGACAGTTTATGTTGGTATATAGCTTTCCTTCTTGCGATTAGAAGTGAAATGATTGTAGCAATCATAATAGCACAGGCAATAGCCCCTACTATAATCGCGGCCAAAGTGCCCTTACCAATACTTGTCCTTTGAATATCTAAATTCACTATAACAAAAAGGGAAAAAGAATAAATATATAATGCAACTCATCACCAAAACAAACTGACCAAGTTCTACAGTGAATCTAGTAATACAAATTGGTGACAGATATAAAAAATCTAATATATCTTCGAAGGCGTAGCCCATCCTAAACATTATCATCCTATCTCCCTAGTTTCAGAAGACTATTAACAGCGAGATTTAGCCAGCAGACCTTGCATACTCAACCACCACTGTCTACATTAGGCTTAAGCCAATACGTACACATTCAAATGGCTATATGTAAACTCAATTACTCGAACTAACTCAACACACATTTGAACTAATTTTCGCTTAAAGTGAGATCTTCTATTAGAAATTGTGAGAGTCAAAGTAACTGCATTGCATAGGTGAAATATTCTAACAATCTGGTCAGCAAATTATAAATAAATCCCTTTCACTGATAAGAAGAGAAATTTCAAATATATTATCTTTTTTATAATTTAGCTATGCATTTATCAAATATACATATGTTTTGTGATAATTACAAGATCTATTTCCTTATATGGGAACAAGAATCAATGATGCATTATAAGCTTTTACTTCCTAAATTTCACAACAAAGGGTTGAAATCTTCTAGGGAGTGACTATACCAAGCTTATGGGGTAAACGTGTAAAAGCACAGCTAGACACTTGCCCATATTAAGTTTAGTGTTTCTTAAAAGCATTTTTGTTGTCAGCAAGGAATACTGTCTCTAATTTATTATATATGCGACAAATGGTAAAATTTCCTGATATCCTAGCATGTTACTATTGCAGAAGTTGTATATAATGATAAAACCGTTTTGTCTGGAAAACTTAGTATGTTAACAGCATTGAAAGAAATAATCTGCAGATCACCCCAGAAAGTGAAAAAGTGTCGACTTCCTAATCAAAACTGCAGACATTAAGTTAGCTTAAAAAGCTTCAGGCTTAAATTTATAATATTCTTCGTATATTTAATCATTTGGGGAAAGAAATAAATTTCAGTTTTCTACCTAGTCATTATATTGTCGTTACTCATACATCCATATGTTAGTATGGGCAAAAGAGCAATTAGATGCATACATCATCATCTGAGGAAGTGTTCAAATTTCACTTACTATTTGAATAAGGTCCCACAAGAGTGAAGTTGAGAAGCTCATATGGTCCAAACAAGTCACTACCAAGAAATTCCCATGAAGTGAATCTTCTTCTAATTCGTATAATCTCACTTGAATTGAATGTACTTGAGTTGGAATATTTCAGGCTCGGAAAAAGCTTCAAATACATCCTTAGGCGAGGTCCTTCTTCCCAAATAAACGAATTGACTGATAGTTGGTAAACTTCCAAATTGAGAGCACCAGTAACGTACATTTCGAATTGATAAATATATGGAGGAAAATAAGAAAAACTGGGACTCTTCAGCCGGTATCCAATTCTAAGAGGTAACGCACAAAAGCACGGTGTGGGGGATGCTGGAATATAGTCATAAAAGCTATCCGTGGGACATGCTTGAATTGGACAGATCATTGTTGAATTTAGTGTTTCTGCAGTCCCCTCACCTCCAGCATCAGATCCGCAGAATTCCCCTATATTAACTATATTGTTGTCATTACAGATAGGATTGCCTCCAAGCCTGAATAGAAACTGCTAAAATGATGACAATTGGAGGAAAAAATATCAAAGCAAAACATGCTAAAATAGTTTTCATTTTAACCTGAATAGAATGACATGTTTACAAAGTGAAAGAATATTTCTTATTTAATCACATGTCATAAAATGTCACACACAGTACACAAATTTTTGAAGTTTTAGAGTGTTTTATAAAAAATAATTTCTGGACTTTTGGGGATTTGGTTATGGTGAGGGGTAAATCTTTTACATGCTACAACACCTTAAAGCACAAAACTGACAGCCGACATTCATCCCCTCATTTATGCAATTCCTTCTTCTTTCAAATAGACACAAATGTTGTGTCAAGCATGTGTCCAGTAACAACAAGGTCAAAAGACCTTTGAACCATACCCATAACCTATTGTGTTGACACATTGAATAGTTAATCCTGAGGATCTCACAGTGAGATTTTTCCAACGCATGTCATGTCATGTCAAGAACAATAGCTCTTGTGACTACTATTTCATTTTTACTATAATAATTATTTTTGTATGGCTTTTAAAGAACAAAACAACCAGTTAATATTTTATTCTTTATTTTTCCGGAAAGAAACAGGTCTGTCCTAATCACATGGAATCAATTAAGCAACTACATCCTGTTTTCTTCCATACATGTGTCTTTACTATGCTTCTCTCTTTCCATATAAAGGTAATTTTCTATGAATATAAAAGGTCTTCTGATACACCCATAAGGTAAATGAAGGATATGTAATGGATCAAGAGACTATGAAATGGATCCCAATTGCAAAACTTTAAATACGATTATAGTATATTCTAAATACCTGGGGTTGGTTGTGTATGTCATGAAAGATAATCACTATGATTCAAGGTAATGCATAATATACAGACATGACAGAGTAATCATAAAGATACGGCTTTTCCCCAAAGAAAAACAAAAGGAAGAGTTGAAAAGCCTTATGAGTACACAAAATATGATTTCTTGCACTTAATCTCAGATGAGGTTGCTATGTAAACCAATCTAAACATCAATATTGACGTTTTCCAGTTCAGAATCTTAAGTTACCGATTGGGAAATGGGCTTTGATCACTGATGAACTTGATAATAGGGTTGGTATTATCCCTATCAGATGTGAGTATGTTTGAAAAATTTGTAGAAAATCAAGGTGGACAATTGTTATAAATCCTCTTACATGCCTTGGAACTAACTCGTCGATTATTTAACTAGCAGCATATGCCAGTGAAAACTAACCAAAATATTGTTCTATACAATAAGAAGCTTACCTTAGGGTGATATTTGAGGGAGGATCTAGATCTCCCAAAAGGGTTGACAGTGAATTGTTCCGGAGATCACTGCAAGTGCAAAGAGTTATCAATCAGCAAGGAACTGATAGCTAACATTACCATCACATAAGAGTGAATCCCAGTATAAAATGTATATCATTTAATTTCCTTGTGAATCACACAATGTCCCAGATGCATGCCAATATACATCAATATGTGCTCCAAAAAAAGAATTAAGAATAATTCTAATGGCTATACTCTTACAGTGTGAGTCTGGCGCTTGTACTGAAGGACATGTTCCTCCATATGTTAGCAGGGACAGAACCAGTCAACAAATTATTTTCAAGTGACCTGTTAAAAGGAATCAATTATCCACTGTTTATAACAAAGTCCATATACTATTCAATTAGTACTATAAGAGCAGTGTGACTAAACGTGAAAAAATAAATAAATATATGTTCCATACTAGGAAATAGAAATTTGTAAGGAGGTAAGAAGAATCTCTCACAGTCTCTGTATAATAGGAAGATCCGAAAAGCTTCCAGGTATGGAACCATTAAGATGGTTGTCCGACAGAACACTGCAAAAAACAAGATTGAATTGTTTCATCAAATCTTTATCTATTTAATCTTAGATACTATCAGAAAAATAATTTTTACATTCATGGTTGATTGCCGATTCATAACAAAGACAAGGGAAATTTATGACGATTCATAAGTCTAGATTGTGCATTAGCATACATGGTTGTGATGTTATATGGAAGTTTATTTGATGGTATCGGTCCACTAAGATGGTTCCGGCTGAGATCTCTGTATAATGAGTGAAAGAACATGTTAGATACAAGACAAAGATTAAGCTAAAAAGAAAAGGATGACATTAAAAAACTCCAAAAATTCGGAATTATTCTAAAAAGATTACATGTATCTAAGGCTTGGAATCCTGCTAAGATCAGGAACAGCTCCCTGCAAGTTGCAATTTCTAAGACTTCTGCAAACTCCGAAAGAAAGAAAATACATGAACACTCTTTCCAAACAAATATGTTAAATATTATAAATTATAAATTCTTTGTGTAATTCAACAGCAAAGCACTAGAAACATTCTTGATATTAGTTCACAGGTTATCACTTACTTTATATGCTTCAAATAGTCATGTGTATGGGAAGGATTTTATCATTTTAAGCTTATTAATGTGGAAAGATCCCTACATACAAAACATATATTAATTACTCTTTAACATTAATTTGAGTTTACTTGATTGTATCTACTTTCCATTTTCCATTTTCCATAGACAAAACAATGTATATGGATTCAGCATGGTATAAACATACCTGCGTACCTATATTTGTGAAGTATGAGATAGAAGGTATCAAATATATACTTGCACAGACACAAATTCTTCGCATACACACTTTCACTTTTAGAGTAAACTGAAACAGTGCTAAAACTTGGCTATCTGATTTCAAACCTTAATGATCTGTATACTTTTCTAACTTTAATTTAAATGCCTCTTTGCTCTCTTTAGGTTTATATACAGACATTCAACCACCAACAAACAACCACTTAGAATATGAATACAACTTAACATATCCAGAATTACAAAGTATTTGAGGTTGGAAAAATGAAAACTGGTCCATTCACCCCTGTACCTATTTACCTAAAAACAACCATTTTCTTAATCCACTACCTCTGCCCACAGTATTGCTAAACCTATCTTTTGTCCTATGGTTATTTTGGTTAATATGACATGGGTTACAAAATGAAAGGACAGGAATGTTGGATTTTCTTAATTATACATCAATTAAGTATAATCATGCAGGAAGTGTTTATATAAATCAAATACCACCACCGGAACAAACTTACTTGTCATCTTTATAATTTCTATTTGTAGTATGCTTTACTAGGTCATATCGAATGAGGCACCAATAGCTGTGCAACTAAGTATCTAGTTGTGTATAAAATGATCCAAATGTGCAGAAAAAAGTTTGTTAAAAAAAATAGAAAAAAGAAGAAGAAGAATAAAAAATGCAATATAGAGACATGAAAGTTTGGATTACTTTCATCAAGACATTATATCTGCACGATTCCAAATCAAATTTGCAGTTTGATTTGTACAATAATGCTCTTTTGTGCAAAATCGGAGATCTATACCATAATCCTAGACCACCTTCAGTCTCGTTTCAGTTGGTCAGGGCAATATGGTATAACTGTCCATCATTCACCGATAAATAAGCAAAAATTCAACATATCAGCAATTTTTTTTCATCACCAACTGGATTCTTTCAGTCACTTATTTCTGCAAAGTTCTAGCCTAAAATGCATATCCTTCACTGTGTGAAAAAAAAAGGACTGTATTTCATCATTCTTACAATTTTGCTAGTTCGGAGTAGTTTCCAAAAGAAGCTGGAATTTCAGTCCCACTGAAGTCGTTGTTATCAAGTTGACTGCAAAAAAGAAGAACAAAATATATAGTTAAATGAAAACATGAACTTATTAGTATATGACGAGTGTTTTCTTCCTTCTTACTTGTCAAAGAAAAAAAAAATCAAATTTCACCCACACAACACTAACATAGGCTGCCTGAGGGAAAAAGCATTGATGTGAATTACAATATGCCACATGAGAGTTGAGGGAAAAAGCAGCCATCATGCCATGAAATCCATGACATAATATGGGTAGCAAACTAGTGAAAGAAAGGTAGGACAGTTCAAAACAGCAGTTATGCCTGCGGTATGAATACACTTCCAAGAAGTCACACACGCTACTGAGGGCAACCAGAAAATGAAATTCTCTATGCCTCGGGGAGGGAGGACATAATAATAAAAATCTAATGGAAAATTGGGAGAAACTTTTAGTATGCCTAACATGACAGGTACACCCTTCATCCTTCTGAAGCATGCAACTGGGTGTTAACTACGCCCAAGCAACAAACAGGAAAGAATAAGTTTATAGCGTCACGGTAAACAGATCACATCGAGCTAATACAAATGTAAAAGCTAAGATCACATGATAAGAGAAATAACCATATTCAAGTAACGAAAATGAAAATGAGCTCAAGAGGAGCATACAGTATGCGCAAGTTAGGTATATTTGAGAGTTCTGGCGGCAGATATCCCGATAAGTTGTTACTATCCAAAAGCCTGCGGAAATTTGTTATCCACAGCATGAACTCAAACAAGTCAACAAGTTTCAAAATAGAAGAGTTATTCATGCACATTTAGAGAAGAAACAAAGAAGGAGAATGATATATTGACTCACAAGTGAAGGAGAGTGGATAAATTGGCAAGCTCGTAAGGGATTTGACCGCTGATGGAGTTGTTATTCAAATGGCTGCAAAAAAATACGCATAAGAAGATGGATGCAAATTCAAAAATTAAATCTCCCAGCCAAATTTACTGGCACTGTACTTACATGTGTCTCACACGGCTCAGGTTAGCAAATGATTTTGGTATTGGACCTGAAATCTGGTTCTGGTCTACTTGGAGCCTATTTAAATTTGAAAGGTAGCCAAGCTCTTCAGGTAAAGATCCCAAAAATTTGTTTCCGTTTAAGAGCCTGTGCAAAAATTACATCAGATATAACACTTAATGAGTATAATTTATAAGTAGTTCAAGAGAACAAATGCTACATACATATTGATCCAGATAACCTTTAAATTATTTTCTGAAACACCAAGACCAATTTGTTCAATTCTTATAATGATAAATCACTTCAAGAAAGTATCAGAAATAATTTCATGAAGTTGTAAAAATCAGTTCACGTCAGGCCTTCAATGTTTCCTCAGAATCAAAGAGGTTAGCTATCAAAACTATGGTAATATTATTACTGGGCAACCCAAGTTTTGCAGAAGAATTTTGGAATTTAGATTGTTTGTACCAAATGCTCTGAATCTATTTCTAAAACTGCAACAAAGTTGAACTTACAAGAGTCTCAAGGATGCGATATTTCCTATCTCTTTCGGTATACTGCCAGTTAATTCATTCCACATGAAATCCCTAAAATTAAAAACAAAGAAAAGGCAATGAATTAGTTTTGCTGTAAGGATTGAATTTAGAAATAAAATATAATTGTCTCCAGAGATAGAGAGATCAATAATTAAATATTTATGACTCACAATATTTGAAGATTGGATAGTTGGCCAAGCTCAGATGCTAAATTTCCAGATAGATTCATATTCAGCAGTTGACTACATCAATCAGAATAAAAGGATGAAATAGTTAAAATTTCTATGTACAATGACATATATTCAGGTTCTAAGAGCTTCACTATCGTAGATAAAAGAAAATATACAAGCCACAATTTAGGCACCAAATTGCAAAGCAATTGGCAGTATGAAGATCACAAGAAATGTTGCTTTAACAGACTACAGAAGTAGAGTCATTCAATCTTAACAGAAAAAAATAAAGGGAAAGACTGCTATGAAATAGCATACAGCTCCAAAACATGCAAATATCCATCAGTGCCAGTTGCATTCGAACATAAAACTCCGGTCCAATTTGATGCACATGGATCCCCCTTGTTCCAACTTTTGAGATGTTCCATGGGATCAATTAAGTTGCTCCTGACAGCTAGCAGTGCATTGACTGCAAACATACACAACTCACAAGTTAATATATTATGGATAAAAGTAAAACCTCACATGAAATCTCACATTATTATCAAATAGATGTCACATGTAATTTACTAGATTACTGCTTAGATAGATAAAGAGCATGAAAATGAGAAATCAATTTTATTTTCAGGTTGTTGTTTGTTACAAGAAAACATAAATAATATAGTAACTCCTCAAGGCTTATTCCCCTTCATATAAATTATCTATGAGATAACACAGTCCGGTAACACACAGGCATAACTGTACACTGTTCTAAGTGAGCTTATATGATTGCATCATATTCCAATAGAATTCTTTATTTTTTGGACAAAAACCAACTGCTATGCCAATTTGTGTTTCTTAATTGTTTTCATCTCGAAAAATCAAT
>JAYMTB010000599.1:0-13439 GCA_036897585.1 Francoa sonchifolia | reverse complement strand
GTGAGGAATGTTTTTGCATAAATGTCTCAAATGAGATGAATCCTTTTTTTTTTTTTTGGGGGTTCTTTTATTTCTACCGAGAAGACAAGATTCCGTCATCATCAAGATTCCGGCAAAGTGATGGGAAGGGAAGACTCTTGTTTGATGGGAACTTTTGACATAAAAGAATCAGATTCTGGTGTGGTCCTGAAGTGAATTTATGGGAGAGCATAATGAGTAAATTTGATTAATGACTTGTAATATGGGGCACAAAAGTTTGTTGAGTTTTAATGGAATCTATACTAAATATATATTGATGACTTCTTTCAATTTTACTTGTTTGAATTAGGAAGATGTTATGAGACTATTGATGGATTCGGATTGAGATGTTGCTTGAATCAGAGGGAACCCAATTTGGAAGTTGAGGTTGGTCATTGCAACTTCAGAAAGTCACTGCCCATCTAGAAATAGGATGGTTAATTGGTTTGGTTTTCACTGGTCTTCAAATTTTAGGCCATTGCATTGACTGTTGTGCCTTGGACTAAGTTTGGACATGATAATTGACTCGTACTAAGTTTGAACATGATTTTTAATAATTGATAATTAAATGGAAGTAATCACTATATTTGGAAAGGGAAAATTGAAATTTTATAGGAAATTCAAAATGAAGAATTGTTGGAAGAAGAAAGGAGGAAACACATAGTAATTGAAGGGCTAAATTTGAGGAATATTTAGAGTAGGGGTGTTAGGGAAATAAGAAAAAAAATGACAATGAGATTCCTTTGAATACACGGATGTATTTGGTTATGTCAACACAATGACAATATAATTCCTCTTAAAAAATGAACAATAAACAATGGATCAAATCAAAATAACTATTGCCAATTATCAATAACTTATACAAAACCAACATCAACATCAACAAGCAGCTCCCAGTCTTTTTGCATATTTATCCAGGAGTCTGAAAAATACAAAAAGGGGTAATAACTCAAGAATAACTCATTGATTAATATGTTAATGAGATCAAGAGAGATTTGGGTAAACATTTTGAGATAGCATCTAGTTCTGACACCTCCATGGCATCACAAGACATAGACTTATCAGAAAATCAGTATATGTATCTCACTGGAGAATCACAGGATCAAGATTATGACGACGAGCCAATCATATCAATAGATGATATGCTCCAGTATCTGAAAGATTCTATCAAACAGAACATGAAGAACAAAACGTGATGTAAGCAATGAGATCATAACAGACAACATACTATTCATAAACAATATGTAAGGACAACTGCGCGGTGATAATACTCACCTTTTAATATAGCCATAGTTTTATAATTTTTAAGCATAAATTTGAAATTTTACATCAGCAATTAAATTCTATTGTATAAAGATTGACATACATATATATGCATAAAACAAATCATTTGTATTTTATAATTGAATTTAGTTTGGTTCAGTTTTCATTATAATATATATTTCATTTTCTTATTATTTTCTATTCATCACATTCAATTTTTCTTGGATTCATTTTTTAATTGGAGTTATTTATTAGTTTGTTACATCCCTAACTAGGAAAGTGTCAACTGAGCTCCAAACTCAAACTCAAACTCAAACTCAAACTCAAAGACAAAACCAAAACCATAACCATAGATATCAAGCTCAATGTTCCCACTAGCAATATACATTGGAATTAATCTTATGAATCTCGTTCACGTTAAAAAAATATATGTAATAAAAAAAAAATGTTATTAAATTAGTCATACTTAAATATTCGTAACACTTTTAGGCAATAGACACATTTAAATTACTATTAAATGACATCTATAAACACTTGGACACATTTAGGCAATAGAGATGCATCTATAAGATGGTAAAACTTTTGATCATCAAATTTGAAATCTAACTTTATTTCAACAAATTATTCACTAGTTAGTGAATATATTCCCACAAATGGTACTTGAAAATCTTATGCAAAACCACAAAGATGACACCAAAACTACTTGTCCCATACCAAGTCAATCAAATCACAATTTCCTTTTCTATATATGTCTTTTGTCATGTTGTCATTTTTATTACATTAAAAAATAAAGATTCCGTGTTAGGTAATGTTTTTAATCAAATGCAAAACCTTAATATTTAAGATTATACGTGTCAAACTAAACTCCTACAAATATTATGACTCAACTTATTATAAAATTGGACAAACATGATCATGCTTTTTAAAATGTTTTCACCAAAAATAAATTCAATTCTACAAACTACTTATATTAAAACTTTTCTTTCTAATTATACGGTTTCATAAAAAATTAGTATTTTAAATTATATTGATGATACATGTCATTTCGTGCTATAGGTGTAATACTAATACATTTTTTATGCAGCAAATTTGTTATTTATTGGTTCAGTAAATAATGGTAAATATTACAAATTACATCATTATTTTTAAGTTTTAATATATTTTTAAAAGCATTTAGGAGAGGTGTACACTTTCAAATTAATTGTATTTGTATTTATTACATACCAATTATTTTTAATTAAAATTTAAATGATACACTGTTTAATTATAATTATTTAAATAAATGTCTACCAACGTACTAATTAATTTTTTTAAAAAAATTCAATTACAAGGCATTGAAAAAATAATATTTGTGGTTGTAAAAAATAAAATAATTATACGGCGGCGGACCGCTCAAAACCGTCAAAATAATAAACCGGCGACGGCAAATCCATTTTACTTATACGCCTACGTGTCCTTGAAACTTCTAGCACGCGCCACCTGTCATGACACAGCTCACAGCCCTTATAATTTTAAATTACTTTTTGATCAGATAAAACCCTCACCATTCTTCCCACATACACCAGCAATCCAATTTCCGCCACGTCATATCAGTGACTTGTCTTTAAAGGAAATTACCTAAAAGCCCCCACAAAACATAATTTTTGTGAAATTAATCTCTTAATATTTTAAGGCAATAAGAATATCACTTTCGTGTGGTCTCAAATTTGAAGTTCATAGCAAAATTTCATCATTTGTATCATATCAATTTTAACAATTTTCAATGACAAATAATTGTCTAGCAGAATTAAAATTTCAATTCAATTTTTAAATTTAACTAAATTAAATGGATTTTAGATGAAATTAATTTAATAAATTATATAAAATTAAACTAATTATATTTATCATTCTTTTGTTATTAATCTGATTTTTTTAGAGTAAATTAAAAAAATATAAAAAAGAAAAAGGAAAAATCCAATTGACTTGTCCGCAGAGGATTATTACTCCTGTGTACGTTCCAATCACACACAGGGGTGGGGGCGCGTACTTAATACGGTAGAAACGTGACCTTCAAAAAACGCGAATCAATCTCTCTCTCTCTCCCTGCTCGATGGAAGCCGAAACATTTCGGTTTTCACAATTTCTTCTTCTTCAAGAAATCGAGGAAATAGCTTCTTATTCTGATCACTAACGTTACTGAACTTGTTAATTCTTCAACGATTTTGAGTCAGATTACAGGATGTTGGAGGATCAGGTAGCGAATTTGTTGCAAAAGTATTTGGGGAATTATGTGAGAGGTCTTAATAAAGAAGCTTTGAAGATTGGTGTATGGCAAGGTTTGATTTCAACTTTTCATTTTAAGCTTTTGTTTAGTTATTTGAGTTTGGTAGTGTAGTTTTCAGCTTGTTTTTGGATGATTTTGAGTTGGAGGGATTGAACTGTTAGGGTTTGAAATGTTTGCTCTAAATTAATTGCTTCATCCACATCTGAATTTATACATTCTGCGGTGTTAGCAAAGCTCTTGTAATGAACTGAAACTTGTGCCATTTTGGTTTGAGGTTAGGTTCAACTTGGTTGAATTTTCCAGTTCCAATAATGTAGGACAAGTTGTTGTCTACGAAGAGAAGTGAAGTTAAATAAGGATGGAAGGAAGTTAAAAGAAGTGTTAACCTCAGGAAGTTGTTGGTTTATTGTTTTTGGTGGTTTTGCCTAATGGGCCACGGTGCTATTATAGATAGTAGGTGGAACTATTATGGTGGAAGGGCAAAGGTGGGATGGTGTTAATGTGATTTGATATGTGATCCTTACACTAGAGTATTTCTATTTAGGCTGCAATCTTCTTGAATTTGATGCTACAATCTGTTAGAAAATGTTGACGACTTCTAGTATTTTACTATTGTGCGACTTGATTACCTCGAAGAGATTGCCTGAGAAAGTAACATTATCATTGTACTAATAGATAGATGTATACAACACAATCGGCAAAAGGAGAAAGTTGTGGAAAGACATGAAACACTGAGACTTGCATATTTGGCCAATTACAGAAACTAGATGCTTTGAATTCTGAGATTTGGGTAGCAATTGTATATTGTGACGGACATAATGATGTAGGATGAGAATTTGTTCTTGATTTCATGGAGAAATAGGAAAAAACGACGGGGGAATATTATAATTGGAGTAGAAAGGAAAGAAATAAAAGAGTTCTAAGTTCAGAAAATAAAGAATTGAGGTAGAAAATATGACAAATTGAGGAGAGATAATAGTCATAAGAAAATTATCAATCAGAGAATGTGTTTAAATATCAGTTAACAATTATTCGTCATTTTGTATTGAAACACTTTAATACGATTTATAGGATCAATCTTTTGTAGTTAGAGAAATGATTAGGTCTTATGCACAACATCCTAATTGGAAAGAAGGTTATGCGTACCGTGAATAAAAAGATGCTATAGAAGAGGAATGCATGCTTTGTTTAAGAATGGCAGTTTTTTTTCCAGAAGAAAGGCAAGTTGTTTGCAAATGGGGCCATTGAGAGATTTGACGATGATTGGTTGCTAAGTAATATACTCAAAGTTATGGGATTGACTATAAAGACACGTCAATTGCTAAGATTAAAATTATCCTAGCTCTGTTCTCTTGTGCAACTAACATGGGATGATGAGACCTATTACAACTTGATGAGAAAAATGTAATTTTCAAGGATATTTGGAAGTAATTGTTTATATGGTGATTCCCTATGGGTTTTTTTTTCAAAACATGGAAGGAAATTTTAGCAAGTTAAAGGAAGTCCATTTATGGTTGGTTGGTAACAATCACCAAGATAACACTTGACAAATTCAACAAGATAATGATAGCATTGATATCAACAAAGAAATGTAACCATATTCGTCAAACATTAGTCCGTATTGTATATGTCGATGATATCACTGTGATGGGAAACGATCCTAAAGAAATCCAAGATGGTTGTTTAGATGAAGTGAAATCAAGGATACACTCTTGCTATTATTAGATAAGTGGACGTAGGGTAATCAAATGGTACCTAAGACTAGGGTTGTAAATTCCTAAATTCATGCATGGTGGTTCCCCCATGTGGATAATTACCTCCAACCAGTCCAGTGGTGCCTCCCATACCTGTCTCCTTTCCCTTGCACTCTTTTGTTATGGCCCTTTACCATTGTCCAGCCTCTGTTCAGCCTGTCTTATTTGCCTTGGTGGTAAGGTCACCATTCTTTAACAATTTATTTTTATTTTTTATGTTTATTTAATCTTGTTACCTGAAAATGTAAAACAGGCGATGTAGAGCTAACAAATATGCAATTGAAGCCCGAGGCCCTCAATGCATTAAAGTTGCCTGTGAAGGTTAAGGCAGGGTTTCTTGGATCTGTGAAACTAAAGGTTTGTGGCGTTTTCCTAGTTTTTATCCAATATAAGTTATTATTTTTGTTTGATGTAGTTGTTTTGTTATTGCTAATTGATCATAAAATTTAATTTCTGGTCTAATTAGTTTACCCACTATGTTACCGTAGGCAATTTTTACTAATAATCAAATAATTGCTAGCTGAAAATTATAAAAGAGAGATAAAGTAATAAAAATTGAAACATGGACTAGAACAAGTGCAGGGTCTTTATTTACAAAAATTCAAAACTATCGGCTTACTTGACATGAAATAGATTTTATTTTATTTTATATTTTAGTTGATAATCTGCAAATCATCTACGAGATTCAAACCTGAGACCACTACATGGACAACCTCCACCTCAGCCATTAGGCTAACCATTGGGGTTAAAAAAGAGTTGAGGGTCTGAATTGAGATAAACAAAAGTTTCGGTAGTAAATGAGGATACCTAGGTCTCATGAGAGAGATTTTGGTTTTTTTTTTTTGTCCATGTTAGGGCCTCTTTGAGGTAGGTGCATTTGCAGTCTTTGGTAAACCCATCTACTTAGCCAGTGAGAGCAAGCACGCTGGAGGCATCCTAGTAGTTATCTTTCTTCTTTTAAGAAAGGAAAAATAGATGATTCTCTTATGAATGCTTCTTCCTTTTTGCATTTAAATGAAGTAGGTTTATTTTTTCCCTATTTGGCATCCCTTATTTCTCTCTGTTATAATTAAGAGTCTCACAAGATGAGGTTAAATCTAATACTTATGGTCTTTTTGCATTTAGTAAGTTACTTTCTTTCGCTTTTGCATCCTTATTTCTCTCTTCAAATTTAAGAGTTTCACAAAACAAGGTTAAATCTAGTACTTATCAAATGTGGCTGATAGAAGAGGTTAAGAGGTTAAGTCTTATAGTAATACTTGTAAAGTGGCCGGCATACTAATCTGCTATGTTAAATGCTTTAGCTCTGAAATAGAAACTGATGCTTACAGCTATACTGTAAATGGATTATGTTGTATTTCCAAGATTCACATCACATATTCTAGATGTTTGTACTAGGTAAATTATTGGGGAGATCTTTCAGTAGCGTAGAGTATACTCTTTACAACTACTTTGAATATCTGCATGTTTCTGCTAGGCCGTTTTTGATTTCTTAATTACAGGTTCCTTGGAGCAGGCTTGGCCAGGATCCAGTTTTAGTTTACCTAGATCGCATATTTCTATTAGCAGAGCCATCAACCCAAGTTGAAGGAAGTAGCGAAGATGCTATACAAGAAGCAAAAAAAAACAGAGTCCGGGTAAGACATCAGTCAGCCACGTTTACATAGACTATTTATTTGCCAAAAAAATTGTGTTTGAATGACTATTGATTGATTGCTTTTCCGATTTTGAGCAATCAGGAAATGGAAATGAAGCTTCTGGAGAAGACCCAAAAATTGCAGTCAGAAATGGTATGAATTTATGCAATTCTCTTGGCATCTACAGATATATTTGCTGATAGATGCTATCTATCTATTTGTGTATAATTGTAGTTTTTTGAACCATTAACATATAACCCTGTGCTATTAGGATCCTTGATCTAGGGGCTATGGAGTCGATCTGACTCTTCTGATTTCTGTTACAATAATTGGAATTTTAGAATTTAGGTTAATGGATTTCTTAACTGTACGATTCTGATGAGCAACTTTTTATTGTTGTGGATGATATCTCTTTGATCTTTTAATATTGGGACATGTGGTGGTAGGCCCATACCTGATTTCTATCTTTTCTTTGACTTCTTTGACAATTAAAATTGATCAGAAACTTCAATAAAATGAATTTTCTTTTCTATTCCTATTATGATTTATTGCTAGAACTACAATGATAAGTTGAAACCATGGAAGTTGGCAATGTTCCCTTCCCGCCTGATGACTTGTCCCTGTGTTGCTTTAATCACCTATCTCCAACCTTGTATCTTTCATAAAATTTCCAACATTGTTAGATCGTACTGTCAGTCTATATCAGGGTGTTGAGTTGCTGTGTTTGTTTGAGTTGATAATGAACCCGCTTCACTGTTTGTTTTTTCTGTTGTCGAAGAATAAAACATGGTTGGGATCCCTGATCAATACGATAATTGGGAACTTGAAGCTTTCAATTTCTAACATTCATATCAGATATGAGGATCTTGAGAGGTAAGAAAACTTTATATGCGTATTTATCAGCACGTATTAACCTGTGATGAATCCTTATGACTTTCATCTTGTAGTAATCCTGGCCACCCTTTTGCTGCTGGTGTAAGCTTGGAGAAACTCTCAGCTGTGACCGTTGATGATAACTGGAAGGAGACTTTTGTCAGTGGGGGTGCACTAGATCGTATTCAGAAGGTTCCATTCTTACACTATGAAATCTAAATTTAGTGGAACAACATCGGCATGATTTTTTGTTGGGTTATTGATCTTCTAATTTAAACAAGTTTCTGGTTTATATATAGTAACATAGTGGAGGATTCCTTTTAGGGTTGGCAAGTGCTGAGATTTGAAATTCTTATGGGTTGTGTTGCTAAAATGCTTGTGCTTTAATAGTCTTCTTCATAATGAAGTAGAGAATAATAAATCACGAAAAATTATGAAAATCTTAAAAAAGGTCTACGATAATGAATCGATAGATCTAGTGTTCCAATCTGACTTAGAAATGGTTGTAATTTTCCACCACAATTATTTTATGGATAATACAGATACACCCCTTCCCAAAGACCTCCATGTTGTAATTTTTTTTTTTTTTTTTTGTGCATTTACCTTCCTTGTGGTTTTCATTGTTTGCAAATGGCCAAATCCGTATCTTTAGGTTAATGATTAATAGAAAATTTACCCCAAATATTCAGCTATTCCTTTTTCGTAGTTTGGATGGTAAAAGGTAAAAGGACACAAGAAAAGGATATTTTTTTATAAAAATACTTATTCACTTATGAAAGGAGATGGTATTTGGTATTTTCAAATGATGAAATCCACAAGGGATGTAAGTGCATAATTACAAAAATGCCACAAAAGGTCTTTATAATTCTAACAATTCACAGGGTGTATCTAATTGTCAGTGTCTCTTACTATGTTTTTCACACCATAGAGTTGATTGCAATCTAGTTAAGCTATGGAATTAAAGATAGCATGTTTTTTAACTGCATTATTCTATAGTATGGCTTTATCTCTGCCACTGTCTTTGGGCTGATAATTATGTCCGTTTTCCTGATTGTTTTACAGTCCGTCGAACTTGATCAACTTGCACTTTATCTGGATTCTGATATAGCTCCATGGCATATTGACAAACCTTGGGAGGATTTGCGTCCTCCTGAGTGGGTTAAGGTATGTCCAGTCTCATCATTGTGCAGCATCTTTATTATTGAATGTTTAGTGTATCTTGATTCGTCTGATGTTCTGCCACCATGAGAATCAGGTTTTCAGATATGGTACAAAGGATGGAAAACCAGCTGACATTCTTACAAGAAGCCATACCTACATTCTGCAACCAGTGACTGGGAGTGCGAAATACTCAAAGCTGCTTGCAAATGAGTCTGCCAATAGCAGTCATCCTCTACAGAAAGCAGTTGTGATCTTGGATGATGTGACACTCTGTCTATCAAAGGTTAATTTTTCTGTTAACTCTACTTTGTGCTTTGTTACACATGGTGCGGTGGTATGTTTTTGGTGGTATTGAACAAATTAAGTATCTCTGTGTTTGCAGGATGGGTACAGGGATGCTTTAAAATTAGCTGATAACTTTGCGGCCTTTAATCAGCGCTTGAAATATGCTCATTACCGTCCATTTGTCTCTGTGAAATCGAATCCAAGTGTCTGGTGGAAGTATGCTTACAAAGTTGTTTTGGACCAGACAAAGAAGGCAAGGTATTTACACGTAGTTAATTTCATTTTATTCTCATTAAATTTGCTACCATGAGAGAGTGAGATGCTTCTATGTGGATATCTTTTTATTATTATTTTTTTATAATCTAATGTTTATAGCAAGAGAAATTTCATATTCGTGAATTTCATCTTTTATATGTTTGTGGAGAAGGAGGATGCGAATATGTACTGTTTATAACGTTTATAGAAGGGAAGAGGAATTTCATATTCCCGTTTGTGAATTTCATGTTTTATATGTTTGTGGAGAAAGCGGATGTTTCTTTTCTACTGTTTATAACGTTTATAGAAGGATGGATGTCCCCTTATCTCAAGGTCATTTTTCATAGTCTCTTATGTTTGAGTGTATTGAAAGAAGATGTGGATATGTTCTGTTTTATATGTTTATAGAAGATGAATTTCATATGGATTATATCTCCCCTTTCTAGTTCACTTCATATGTATGTATATATTTTATGTTCGAGTGAGTTAATAAAAAGGTTAAAACTAGATGCATACACAAGCAGGGATGCCTTGCACTCAAACTTTTATTTTATTGATATTAATGAAAATCATGCATAAACTTACCCCTTAACAATGCGAGACTATCCACCTACTTAACACCCCCTCAGGTTGGAGCGTACTTATCATATGCTTTATCACAGGTATATTTTACTCCTAAAGTTTTCTAACTGGTTCAAGGATTAGTATGTGTAGTTTTCTCATGTAATACTTGATTGGGTGCAATGTATAAAGTTTTCAGATGCTATATGAGATGTGTCAGGTTGTAAGGACCACTAAGACAAATCAATTCTTGGGTGGTTTCCTCCAGCTCTATATATTGAGTTGACGCTCAAATGAGCATCAAATGTTTGTTTCTTGTTGAACTACCGATTGATCCAAAAGCTTAAGCTATTAGGTAATGGGCCAAATATGTATATCTAACACTCCCTCTCATGCGAAAGCCGAAATTTTTTTTCGGCTTGAAACGTGGACCAATATATAACTTTACTTTGAGGCTGGTCACACCAAACAGAATGTGTGGCACAAACTTAGGACCTCTTGCTCCAATACCATGTTGAACTACCGATTGACCCAAAAGTTTAAGCTGTTAGGTAATGGGTCCAATATGTATATCTAACATTTCTTACTCTTCCAAGACTAAGAGATCAAGTTAACACCAACAAATGTAGATCTTTGTGGTCGATCTTTTGTCAGAAGGAGATCAAGCCCAAATTTTCTTGCAAGAGCAATTTTGATGCTCAAACATGCAACACCTTTTGTTCCTTGGTCTGAAACCTGCTTTGTAAGAACAACTTAAGCTATTGTATCCCTTTACTATCAGCACATCCTGGTTGTCTAGGGTTTGTGTGATGACTCCGATACCAGGTTGAGAAAGATGTTAAAGAATAGGTGCATAAATATGAGGATACTAGTGTCTTATTCAATTTATATCATTTACTATGCATGTGTAAACTCACTTGTTAGCAATGTGAGACTAACCAAATACTTATCAGAGTGGAGTGGAGCTTTTCTTCATTTCATCTGATAATGTATAAACCAAAAGGAGTTAATTTTTTTTTTTCGGTTACAGTGGGAAATTATCGTGGGATCAGGTTCTGAGATACACAAGCTTGCGTAAGAGATACATATCTTTATATGCTTCGCTGCTGAAATCTGATCTCAATCGAGGAGTGGTTGATGACAACAATGAGATAGAGGAGCTGGATCGTGAACTTGATATTGATGTCATACTTCAGTGGAGGTAACTTCTTGTCATCAATGTACCTTTGCTACTTTTTCAGTGCTATATCAGTCATTATTTATCTGGATAGACTGAAGAGGTATCTTGTGATTTCTTAGACGGGCAGATTTTTGTTTGTTACTCTGATACTAAATGTATGAACTGAGACTCACTTTGATATTTTGCTATTTATACCATAGGCAAGCTCACCCAATCTTTTTAAACTCATCCCCATCATAGGATAAGATTGCATCACCATTTGCATGGACTGGCATTAGTCAGCTTCTGTAAAGTGGGGTCATACAAATAATTATGAACTTCATCACTGAATTTCTTATTGCATTACTATGTTAATTTCAATTGTTTTGGATTGTAGTTTGTTTTTAATTCTCATTTATCCATTGACTATTTGAAGACTATTGCCATTTTATGTCTAATCTGTATTTTTTATTGTTCCATTATATGTGAGATGCTAAGACGGCTAATAATACAAAATAGACAAGTGCATGCATAGACACATGGACAGATGCATAGCTTTTGACAATTATATGAATTCCATCATTTCTCAAAGACATACATTCCTGTATAGGTATGTGCACACATGCACTGCTTGATACGAAACAGAACAGGATCTTCACTCATGCCGAAATATTTCAAGCATACATGCATAGTATTTTGGTCCTCATTATTTATCAATCTAAGCCGTAAATGGGTTTCAAATGTGTTTCTTTTAAGTATTTTTCTGTATTTTTGCCAGGATGTTGGCTCACAAGTTTTTGGAGCGGTCAATAGAATCAGATGTCTACTTGAGAAAACAGAAAACTCAGAAATCATGGTGGTCATTTGGATGGTGAACATTTTAAGTTTAACCTAAACAATTATTCCGACCATACGATTTGCATTCTTCCTATCCTATCTGGTGATGCCTCATTTATGCCATTTTAAGTTTAACCTAAACAATTTTTATGTTCTCTTTCAGGAACAATCAATCTCCTAAAGATGAGAGTGATCCATTTCATTTCAGTGAGGATGATTGGAAACAGTTAAATAAGATCATTGGGTATAAGGAAGGTGATGATGTGCAGTCTGTGATCGTTAATGATAAAGTGGATAATCTTCAAACTTCCATAGAAGTTCATATGAAACATAATGCTTCAAAGCTAATTGATGGACCTCACGAGTGTGTTGCTGAATTATCATGTGAGGGGCTTGATTGTTTGATAAAAATGTATCCGGAGACAAAAACATTTGAAGTGAAATTGGGGTCGTACCAGTTATCATCGCCAAATGGTCTACTAGCTGAGGTATGATTTTTCCACTTTTGTGTTTGGGATTTGCTCGAATTTTTAAAAGAAACCAACTGCTTTGCTGCAGAATAATAGTAGCGGCATCTAAATCTCTTTCTTTCCATGCAGAGTGCAACTGCTTATGATTCTTTAGTTGGTGTGTTTCGATACAAGCCTTTTGATGCAAAAGTAGACTGGAGCTTGGTTGCTAAGGCTTCACCATGTTACATGACTGTAAACTGCTCATCTGATTCTCTGAGTTCATTTTGCATATTGTTTTGTGTTTACTAATGCATGTCTTTGTCCAGTATCTGAAGGATTCTGTCGATCAAATTATCCACTTCTTTGAAAACAATACTAATGTTAGTCAGGCCGTAGCATTGGAAACTGCAGCTGCTGTGCAGGTACTTTTTTACTGTGCATGGTTGAATAGTTCTCTTTGTTGAAACTGGATCATGTGGACTCTACTGTCAACGGTGAGCAGTGTGCTTCTTTAACTGTTTGGTTTACTGATGGTGTCTTTTACTTTTTCTTTAGATGACAATTGATGGAGTTAAGCGCACTGCTCAGCAACAAGTGAACAGGGCATTAAAGGATCATGCCAGGTTTGTCCTTTCTTTGTATCTGTGGGCATATTGAACTGAGCAACATACTATTTTTTTAGATCAGTAGGGACTACAAATATTCACTGCACCAAATAGATGGCTTACTACTGTGGTCTAACAACATTGACGAGAACACATTAATGGTGTAAACGGTGGATTTTTTTGGGGACCATAGTGACACCAGTTAAGCAAGGCTCAGTTTGATGGGATACTAATAAACAACATGCTTGTAGGTGACTACATAGGTTACAAACTTTTCATGGAAAGAGAGATTTGATCAGTTTGTAAACTTACAGTT
>JAYMTB010000598.1:0-13448 GCA_036897585.1 Francoa sonchifolia | reverse complement strand
TTTGGTATGTCAGTGTAGTTGTATGTATTTGTATGGAATTTTAACCTTGACTATTAGTTTAGTGGTTAGCTTGGCTCTGATATGCTCATTTGCTCGGATGAGAACTAATCTCGGTTTAGGTAATATAAAGAGCGGAGATGTTTCTCGTCATACAATAAAGGCTGTAGCGAAGATTCTACGGAAATCAGATTGCCTCAAAGTTTCTGAAGATGGTTAGTGGGCTATGAAATTTTTTCACTTTTGATAGATATTTTATTTATTTTAGGTAATAATAGTAGTTGGTTGTGCTTCACATTGGAATATGAAGGAAAGAGAGTTGGTCGGGCTACTGAGCTTTCAAAACCAGAAGAGGTCATAAAGCAAGTGGATATAAGAACTGTCGCGGCCTCACCTTTAGAGTATGATGTCAAGATTGAAAATTTGGATTCCTTCTTTGCGGAGTTTGGAGAGGTACAGATTCATGTGCACATTTAGGCAAGTTTTAGTTTATATAAGTATGAGAGTATTGTTGTTATACCGACTACTATTAAATGTTTGGTATTTGATTTTTTAAAATTTTTGTGAAAGTAGTTTCTAAATTGAAGTCCTGAAATTCATTTCCCCCATAACTTGGATGTTAATATCCTTACACCAATGTTGTGCGCTAGTGTGTTGATTTCTGTACACATCAAGCTGATTTTATAATCTAAACTATGGACCTAGAGCTTAAGGTGTCAATTTTAGTTCTTTGCTTTCCATTAAAGTTCTCTAGCCATTTGTCTCACTGTAACACGGGAATGTTATCTTGGAATTGGATACCATGACTTTGGTCTAAGCGTCTTAGCCTGACGTTTAATACTTTACTCATACCATTTTCTTTTCTTTTAGGTGAAGAGTGTAAGGCTTCCTCGCCATGTTGCTGATAAGAGGTTCTTTTGTGGCACTGCTTTGATTGAGCTATCTACAGAAGGTGATGCTGAAAAAATTATGAAGCAAAACTTGGTGTATGCTGGTACCAAGCTAGAGTTAAAACCGAAGTAAGCCATATTTGTTAGCGGATCTTAAATTGAAAGTATCAGTTAATAGTTTTTCCAGTTGCTTGTTAATTGTTATAACTAACAACCATATTTTCTCATGTGTTCTTCAGGAAAGTGTTTGATTCTGAGAGAGAAAGAATGATTCATGAGTACGAAAAAACCCGTTCCTCTGCTGATTCAAGCACAAGGACCAATGTGAATATAAATTCAAAGTTAGTCTCTGGCACTATTCATTTATGTGATGGAATTCATTTCCTTTTTTTTTTCTGTGTAATTTGTGCCTGATATGTGTATGGGTGAATATGACAGGCTTAACAGCTACCCCAGAGGTCTTATTGTTGCATTTACAATGAAGAGCAGATCACTTGGAGGACCTGTAAGAAACAGAGTTGATTCTGTGACAATCAATCATAATGGGAGTTGTAAGACACAGAAGAATTTAGAATCCTGTGAACATGATGTCAAAGTGATTGCTGCTCCGGGAGAAACAAATAGAACTGCTCTCTTCCAAGAAAACAATTCTGTGCTATGTGAAGACCTAAAGGATTTATTTCAAAGATATGGAACTATTAAGGTGTCTCAAAGATCTGCAATCTTTTCTTCTGAATTGTACTACTTAGAAGAAAAAAAGTTGTTTCCTGCATTTGCAGAAAGTGATCTACACTGTTGCATTAGCACTGCATAGTTTTTTCACTATCTTTCTTGAGTGGAGGCATAAAAGGCTCAATCAAACTATAAGAGGTCCTTAATGTATTACTCTCTTTTTTCCTCCGCAGTTTGTTGACTACAATGTTGGTGCCGATTCTGGGTACATTTTTTACGAGGAACCAGAAGCAGCTATGAAAGCCCGTGCAGCAGCGGAATTCTCTGAAGAAGGCGGTCTCCTAGTGAAAAATTCCATCGTTTCCTTAGAAGCAATTGCTGGTATGCATCAATCTCTTAAGATTATATTGAGTTTCTTTTGAGATCATGTATTTTAGGTGTGGAACTATTCTTAAACAGGCTGTTAGGCAAACTCAGCCCTTAATTCCCGTTTCTTGAATATATGTGCATGTTAAAAGTTTCTCCTAGACTTCATTCATTCACCTGTTTTCTTATCATGCTCTCAAAGGACTCTAACACGTTACATCTGTATTGTGAAAAATGAGATGATAATTTGAATAATTTTTGATACCGTCTCGTATTATTTCCTTCTGTTTACTTCTCTTATGCTTTTCAGGTGAGGCTGAAAAGGAGTGTTGGAAATCTTTTCATGCTGAACAGAAGGGTTAAGTTCAAAGTGGAGATGATAAACAAAGGTATGCATACTGTTTCTATGCGTTGAATTAGTCGTTATTAGTCTTTTCTCTCGTACGAATAATCAAGAGTATCAACATGGTAACCGTGCCACACTGAAATTCCTTTACCTGTCTAATTTCTTGCAGGAATGATAAACGCTCAATCAAAAGAAAACAACCAAGCAGCCAAATTAACCAATAAAGGTAGAAAAAATCGTTCTAAAATCTGTTACAAGTTTTGAATTTATTTAGTCATTCTAGCTGACGCCTCAACTTTTCGGGGGGAGGCTACGAATTGTGATATACATAGAACCTCAATATCAGCAAAACAAATATACGAGAATCCTCTGTCTCTTCCTAGTGTCTTCTTTTATTTATCGATCTCCCTCTATTATTGATACCACGCTTAGCTGGACGAATGACGTGGAATATATTCGGGGCACAAGACATGGAGACAAACATCGAGAAAAAAAAAAACAATAATTGTGCTCTTAAAGTCATTAGTACATACAGATTTTTTTAGGTTAGCCAAATATCTTTTCAGATTTCTTTTCAATGTCTAATTTGAATCCATATTATTTGAACTCTCTACCATCCAAAAAATAATTATTTTTTAATATTAAAATGTTACATCTACTATTTCAAACATATGCCTCATGTGGACGAATATATAAATGATTCGAATTAATTAACTTAAAGCCTCTAGCATCATCTCGACTAATATTTCAATTCATGTTATTTTGTAGATTTTTTTAAATATGTTTTTGGACTCTACAAATCACGATCTCTTTCTATCTTTTATGTAGTTAAACTAAGAGTTATCCACGATTAAATTAGATTATCATTCAAAATTGGCATGCTAAAAGTAAAATTAAAATGGAGACAAATGAGCTAAAATCCAAGAAAAAGAAGTAGATTTATTTTGAGCCTCACCAGCTTTATCCACAGCATCATTATCCATCTGATGAAAGCAAAAATAAAATCTCTTTTATATGTAAATAAATCTAGAAAAACCCTTAGACTGAGGAAGACAAATTGACAGATATTGAACGATGTGCCATCACACTATTACATTTCAACTCATTTCTTTACACTTGTAAGAAGAAACAGTCATTAAAGTTTGTATTTTTATTTTATATTTCTCATGTTTATGCTTCAAAACTTGAGAAAAAAGTGAAGTTTTTTTAAAATCCTTTCTGGGTTTTGAAGATTGGGAGAAAATTTCATCTGGGTTTGTGTTAAAATGTTGGAAGGAAAAGCTTTGATTGAAGATACTGATATGCCTGGAAAGATGCAGAGTCAGGCTATGGCTTCTGCTTCTCAAGCTTTGGATCTTTTTGATGTTGTTGATTGTAAATCTATTGCTGCCCATATTAAAAAGGTACCCACTTTCCCTTTTTCTTTGTAGCTTTCTCGTGTTTTGTTATAGTCAAATGATTTACAAGTTGCTTCATGATTTTATAATCAAGTTCTGAGTTATATGATGTTGATCTGACTAGGTGATATATTAAATTAAACTCTTGTGTCATTTGACTTTGGAATCTGATTAGGGGATTTGATATTGACAGGAATTTGATACAAGATATGGGTGTGGATGGCAATGTGTGGTGGGATCAAATTTTGGGTGTTTTTTCACTCATTCAAAAGGGAGTTTCATTTACTTTACATTGGAGACACTTAATTTTCTTATCTTCAAAGCTGCATCTGTCTAATGGTTGAGTACTCTTGTTTGGTTGGTGGGAAGGTTATTGAGAAAGGGCAAGAAAATGAAAGAAAAGGGTAAGTTTAGAACTTTTTTCCTTCTCTAGTTTTCCCTTTTTAGGATCTTGCTTTGTAATGCTTTTATTGGATAGATTTTCAAGATCGTAAAGTTTGTGTAAAGATATTTCAGAAATGAATGAATGAAAGAATATTTAGAATCTCCAAATCTTCTCCAAATCACTTCTGCAAATCACTTTTGAGAGTAACATTTGAAAGGGTCAGTTTGGGGTTAATTCAGTGAGAGTGTATCACACAATCACATGTGATCTGGGGCGAAACTTATGACTATAGTTTTCCCAAAAACCATCATAACTCGGGTGAAACGCTCTCTCAAAATCAACTCCAAATAGGCCTTCTTCCATTGATATCAATGTAGCATGAACAATTACAAGTGCCATTAATTATAAACAGTATTCATCTAATACTCGAAGAATTTGATTCGAATAACACCAAGCTAAAGTCTGACAATCATCAGACTACTGGCGTTAATAGCGGTTGATTCTGAAAATGTGCTTCCAAGTTTCGAATCACAAGATCTGCCATGACCTTGCTAGTTTCGAAAGTGTCACTTCCCACGTGAGGCAAGAGAACTACATTTTCGAGCTTAAACAACTGCTCGGGAACATCAGGTTCGTTTTCGAACACATCAAGTCCTGCTCCTCCTAGCCGGCCTTCAAGCAATGCGGACACAAGCTCAGGTTCATCGACATGTGGCCCTCGTCCAATATTTATCAGAATGCCCTTTGGACCTAATGCTTCAATGACTTCTCGGTTGATAATGTAGCGTGTTTCGTCTGTCAAGGAACATGCGACAACAAGGATTTCAGAGTCGGATGCTAAGTCGATTACATTTGAGTAGTATTTGTAGTTCGTGTGTGGCTTTTCAGATCTCGAGTGGTATTTGATTGTGCAGCCAAAGGCTTCGGCTCTCTTTGCAATTGCTGAACCAATCCTGCCTAATCCCACAATTCCAACTGACTTACCACTGAACTGAAAAGGTCAAATTAACAAAAAGTGAAAGAAATCAATTGTCATTCAAGTGCTGAACACATTACAATATCAGATATACACTTCTAAAGGTGATCGGGTACTTATCTATTAAGACTTCATTGTTATTTACCATACACAAATGAACACAGATAAAGTATAATATGTCAATAATTTTCGGACACCATCCATCATTGGTACTCAAGTCCTTCCTCGTGACTGCTGCACGAATCTGTTTCTCAATGGGTTTGAGACAGCTGAGTCATAATCCTACCAAATCTTACTAAAAAATGACTAACGATATCTGCCAGTCCATTGCTCAACTACTTTCTCAATATTATAACTATTCACTACCAGCTTATCTTCTATTCTCGCTTTCCCTTATAAACAAGTTAATCTTCAATCAACATGGAAACATCAAAAGACTAAAATCATAATCAAAACCAAATGCCAACTCATTCCTAACTCAATTCGTGAATGTTTGGAGGCAGCCAGGCTGCCAGATGACGGAGACAAATGTGCAACGAAAACACCCAACTTCCATATGATTCATTGTATCATCACCAAAACTAATCACAATTATCTTGCAGGCAGATTTTACATAAAACAGAAATTGAAAATCCTGAATAATTTAAAATAAATCGACTAGATCATCCAACTCTCAAACATAACTTAAACAAATTCGCCTAATCCCCATTTTGTTTACGTGATTCACATGATAGTATTCGTAGCGCTTCATATCTCCCACCATTTAGCATTAAGCAACAAACTAGTTAGGATAGCAGATCGACTAAAATTATTAGTAAAGCCACATTTTGACAAGTAACTAAACATATATTCAAACACATATCGCACAAATTTAGACCGACAAAAATAGTGTTAAAAAACATTATCCATATACATATAGTGTTAACTTCATTCCACAACGGTTTTTGGCAAAAGTACGAATTCAATCCATTCCTGATTCACTGTATTTGTCGCTTCAAGTCACGAATTAAAAAAGTATCATAGTTAAACAACATATTTTTTATGAAGCAAGGCATATTGGATGATTAAACTAGAAAATGTACTTTTATGAACAAAACCCTAAAAACCAAATTTCACAAACCTTTGAAGCCAATTCAAAATCACCATCAATCCATTTCCCACTTCTCAAAAACCAATCACTCACACAAATCTTCCTCAAAACCCCCAAAATCAATCCAATAGCAATATCAGCAACATCATCAGTCAAAACATCAGGTGTATTCGTAACCCAAATTCCCCTTTCCTTACATTTCCCCAAATCGATCTTATCCAATCCCGCACTAAAACTCGATACAATCTCCAATTTCGGCAACATGTCAATCAACCCAGAATCAGCACCGCATTTGGTGTTACCAACCACTGCTTGGATTGAATTTGAATTGCTTTTCAAGAAATCAGAAATGGAAGACTGATTCCAGAGTTTATAGAGTTTGAATCGATTTTCGAGTTGTTGTTCAAGATACGTAAACATTGGGCATGTCATTAAAACCCCAATGGATTCCATCAAATGGGTTTCTGAAGAAAAATCAAAATTTTCTTTTACCAAGGATTTAAGGAAAGAAGTTCGGAGTTTTATAAGGATCATATGAAATTTAAAAAGTTTGCATATTTATTGAATTTGAAAAAAAAAAAAAAAGGATTAAATTTTTTTTAAAAAGAATTTATTTCATGAAATTAAAATAAAATGTGGGTGAAATTTTTTATGAGTGATTGCTTATATGTTTGGAGTAAATAAGGATAACCCAGATAATAGAATTTGAAAAAACTGAATGAGATAGAAATGAAAAATGCAAAGGATATCGAGAGAATTTGTGGGTAAGTATTGAAATCACAATAAAATTGGTAGAGTGATAGAAGAAGTGCGGTTTAAATCTGACAAAAAATTTGAATTAGATAAATTAGTTTAGTTCAGTTCGATTTTGAAGCGAGTTGCAATGTGAAATAAGCACTTTATTGAAACACTAATAGAGATGCAAAGTAGTGTACATCTGCTAAATTTTGGAAAAAATGATATTGAGAACCAAAAACAAAAATAGGAGTATTCATATGGCAATTAGATCACAGGTGTTAACAATGGTTTGTTCGAAAAATGAGCTTCCAAGTTTCCGATCACAAGGTCAGCCATGGTTTTTCGTGTTTCAAATGTACCGCTTCCTAAATGAGGACAGAGAACAACATTTTCAAGCGCGAAGAGCTCTTCTGGCACTTCAGGTTCGTGTTCAAACACATCGAGTCCTGCCCCACCTAACCGGCCTTCAACCAGTGCAGATACCAGTTCAGGTTCGTCGATATGTTGGCCTCGTGCAATGTTTATGATTATACCCTCTGGGCCTAATGCATCGATGACTTCACGATCAATGATGTGGTGGGTTTCGCTTGTTAAGGCGCATGAGACAACCAAGATTTGGCAGTTTGAGGCTAATTCAATGAGAGTTGGATAATACTTGTATGTTGAGTCGGGTTTCTCTGATCTGGAGTAGTAGCTAATCGGGCAGCTGAATCCTTCAGCTCTCTTGGCAATTGCTGCACCGATCCTGCCTAAACCGATAATGCCAACAGATTTTCTACTGAACTGAAAGAAAGACGAGGAAATCACTAAAACATACTAAAAGGTAAAACCAACGAGATATAAGTACATAAACAAAGCTAAAGACACATTGACAAAACATAGAATGAAGACAAACCCATGATGCTTCTCAAGATACATTGACAAAATATGCATGCATTTCAGTAGCATTGCACTGCTCATGAACCTCTAGCATTATGCGGTAATCTTTAGTTGCAGTCGACAACTAAAGATGCCAATGCTGAATAAACTCCAAAGAGTATGATACACTTTTTAAGGATGATAAACAAACGCAATCACAGATAAACATATATTCATGAATTCACTCTGCAGATAAACCACACCAAGTTTACACCTTTCTCCGCAGTTCACATGATAATGTGTTTAGATGCGGATTTAACACATGATAATTTCTTTCGGTGCAAAAGTTCGAATGAATCATTTTTTTCAAATATTTCATCACCATAGATATGTATAAGAAACAAACTAAAATGAAAACATAGAACAAAACCCAAGTTTTTCAGATATTGTGCTTATGTAAGAACGACTTTCTTTATTGTTAGGCAACCACATGCTCTAAACGCTCATTTTAAAGTGAAATACGATTAACATATAACACTACCCTTCATCCGAATATTTGATAATTATAACATTATCCGCGAACCAAAAATAATACGTACAACTCAGGATGCTATAATATTATATCAGGCAAACACTAGTTCTAAGAACTCAGACTTTTTAGACTGTTGTCACCATCATTCAATGCAACCCTACTTAAAAACTTTGGACCATTTCTCCAACTAATCATTCAATTCAACAAAACAGTAACCAACAAAACACTAAAACCAATGAACAAAAACTCAACAATTCAACACCAAGGGCTATACGAGGTTCATTTCATGGCAGTGATTGCTGAATTTTGAGATGATTTAAGGGATTGTCTTTACATCCATGAATCACCCATCCGAAATCAACTCCAAACGAGGCCTAATTCATCCAAATTCAAAGCCAAAAACAGACCTTAGTAGTCAACATATAACTCCCATTCATCCACTTCCCGCATCTCACAAACCTATCACTCTCACAACACACAACATCAATCCAATAGCAACATCAGCAACATCATCACTCAATACTTCTGGCGTATAAGTAACCCTAATTCCCTTTCCTTACATTTCCCCAAATCAATTTTATCCAATCCAACACTGTAACTCGTCACAATCTCCAAATTAGGCAACGATTCAATCAATTCACTATCTGCTCCTGCCGCCTCATTGCCCACCACTGCTCGAATCGACTCCGAATGATATGTTAGAAATTGGGTGTTTTCTTGAATGTTCCAGAATTTGAAGAGATCGAATCGTTTCTCCAGTTCATGTTCGAGATAGAATGACATCGGACAAGCCATTAGAACCCCAATTGATTCCATTATGAATTTGTGAAAATAACTATCTGGGTTTTGTTGATTTTGATCAAAAGTTTCAATCTTTAATGTATTTTTTCTCAAAAAATTGATTGGAAATTCAGGTTTTTGATATGATGTTCTTAGATTTTTTATGTTTGTAAAAATTCTACCTTTTTCTGAAAATAATTGATTGTTCTATCATTCAATGTAACACTATTTTAATTTCTATTTAAGTCCTCGGCAATTTGTTCGAGATTTTGTATTGTACTAATTTTTTTAGGATTGTTTTTTGTTTTCATTATGTATTTATTTTCATTATCTAAAAATATGTAACACTATGAAACTTGAAATTTAAAATTTAAAATTGTTAATCGATCTAATTCAATATCATAATACTATATCATAATACTGAATTTCGTAAACTAGGAATCCCAATATAAAGCGAATTCGCAAGCAGCCTACCACAAAGCTAACCCTTTTTTTTTTCCGATTTTTGCATATGGTCCAATTTTTAAGGTTAATCATCTAAAATAAATTCGAAATGTCTGATTTTTCCAATTATTTCGCAATCGTTGACCTCAAAAATAGAATTATCAATAAATTAATTACAACATAAAATTCAGTCCAAATTATTGAAATTATTTGTACCAACTGATATATCAAACATGCACCTCACGTTCATAATAAAACAAAACAAAATTCCCATGAAACAACCATTTCTTCTTATTTTTGTCAAACTACCACTTTCCAGAACATTTGGAAAGCGGGTTTATGTGAATATGGGAAAATCTCACGTTGAAAAAATATGAAAGAATACGAAAAAGTCTCATTTGTATATTTTTCATTTCAACTGAAAATATTACCTGTCAATTTTAACCGGATTAACTAACTTTGTTCGATTGCTTTCCCCCTTATGTTTTTCTCTTGCTTGTTCGTTCTATAGAGATGGTTCGCGCTATGGAACAAGAACAAGAAAATTACAAATCGCAATTATATCATTTCAAAGGTATGCATGAAAATAGTGGTAGGCATACTAAAAGTTTAAGCATTGAAAGTGCTGGCCGCGTCTTTGAATGCGCTGAGGAGGTGCGAATTTCATCACGAAGTCAAGGATCGAAGCCTCTGAATGATAATCCTGATAGAAAATCTGTTGGATGTCCTCTTGTTAAGTCCAATGCGCCAATTAAATCGCGGCTTGGGAAGGACGAAACTGGTAAGGGAGGGCAGGGGAAAGACAAGCATCAACCTTCAGGTGAATCCGGTTTTTGATGGTCTTAAATTTGTCAAGATTGAAACTTTTTCATGTTTTTCGATGAATTTGATTGTTTGCCATGTGGGTTTTGATTCAGATCTTGAATTGATGAAGGAAAGATTCGCAAAATTGCTTTTGGGCGAAGATATGTCTGGTGGTGGAAAGGGTGTTTCGTCAGCTTTGGCCTTATCAAATGCCATCACAAATCTTGCTGGTATTGTTGTTTGATGTGTCTACAAAATATTAATCCAAATGTCAGAACGATTTCAATTGAATGTGAATTTGTCCTAATGCAAATGCAGCTTCGGTATTCGGTGAACAAAGGCATTTAGAGCCAATGCCAGCAGAACGACGAGCAAGGTGGAGAAAAGAGATTGATTGGCTTTTATCTGTCACAGATCATGTTGTTGAATTTGTTCCGTCTAAACAGAGATCAAAGGATGGCGTAAACATGGAGGTACCAATAGTAATCTCGCTGTTTAGCCCTTTACCCTCCTTCCTACAACAAATCTTAATGCGGGTTTTTTGTGATCCTTTGACAGATTATGGTGACACGACAACGAAATGATCTGCATATGAACATCCCTGCGCTACGCAAGCTAGATGCAATGCTAATCGTACGAACTTAAGACTTTTTCTTGTATATTTAGATGAAATTTTTGCTGACACCGGATTATGCTAAGCAGGATTGTTTAGATAACTTCAAAGATGAACAGGAATTCTCGTATGTGTCAAAGGATGCTGATGAATCCGAGAAAGCAAGTGCGAAGAGGAAAGATGACAAATGGTGGCTACCAAGTGTTAAAGTTCCTCCAAATGGTCTATCTGATATGTCACGAAAATTTTTGCAGTATCAGAAAGATTGCGTCAACCAAGTACTTAAAGCAGCCATGGCGATCAATGCACAAGTCCTATCAGAAATGGAAATCCCCGAAAACTACATTGAATCGCTCCCTAAGGTAAAATAATGTCAAAACGTTGATCGATTTCCTAATCACGTACTGACTTCTTGTTTGTGCGCAATGTTAGAACGGGAAAACTAGCCTTGGAGACTCAATATATAAGAATATAAAAGATGACTTTTTTGATCCGGATCAATTTCTTGCGGTTATGGACTTATCTTCGGAGCATAAAATCCTAGACTTGAAGAACAGAATCGAGGCGTCTATAGAAATTTGGAAACGAAAAATGAACAATAAGGACACGAAGTCTAGTTGGGGATCAACAGTTAGCTTAGCATCAACCGTAAGCTCAGAGGAAAGGGAGCGCTTCGAAGAGCGAGCTGAGACCATATTACTAATCCTTAAGCATCGGTTTCCTGGCATTCCTCAATCATCACTCGACATTAGCAAAATCCAATTCAACAGAGTAAGAACATACGGAATTTTAGGCCAGTTTGAAAAGGGTTGTGGCTAATACAAATTTTCTCGAATTTTCAGGATGTGGGGCATGCTGTGCTAGAGAGTTATTCGAGAATAATCGAAAGTTTAGCCTTCACAGTCATGTCAAGGATTGAAGATGTTCTGCAAGCGGATTTCCTCACTCAAAATCCATCGCAAACAGGAAGTAAGCGACACCTTTTACGCGATGCACCACAAGTATCAATTTCCAAAAAGTATATAGACCCTGGAGATGAATCTGATAAGCTAGGCTCATCTGACACACCGAACTCGAAGACATTATCAGACTTCATGGGATGGAACTTGGATAATCAAAGTGCAGCTGACGCAAAGAATAAGGAATTAGCAGCAAATGACTTAATCAAAGATGCCGATGGAATTCAGAAACTACCTAATCTAGTGACTAACACCAAGCCTTCTTATATAGATAAGCTCGAGAATTTGGGTGGTCTAAGAAGTCCAACAGCGCGTCATTAAGGCAATCATAAACGCGAGCCATCAAATGTAAATAGGGATGAATCTATATAGCTAAGGGCGACATTTTTAGCCTCATAGCTACTAAGATATGTTACTATTGATTAGTACTCATTGTAATAAATGATATCTTCAATTCCATAATGGCAAACAACAAGAATGCATTGTAATCAAAACATAAACTTAAGTAGTAGGAATACATACAAGGTTTAAAATTGATTCATACAAAGAAGTTAAAGCGCGGGAAATATCAAACCAAGTCATATTTTGCCACGAGGACCGAGTTTTGGTGGAAGTTGAGGACCTTTCTTAATAGGTAAAATATCGCCTGTTGCTGTGCCACTAAGGTAAGCAAGAGTTGAACCACCTCCCAATATCAAGAACTTGAGCAATAGTCCTCGCTTTGTGAATGGAGCGGCAAATGTCTCAAAAAATTTGCTCTGCATAAGTCCAAATGAACGCACAACGTAAGTCACAATGCACAGTTGGTTAGAGCAATAGTACATGATCATGAAAAGGATATTCAAATCTAATGAAAATAAAGAACCTGAAGAGGGTTGTACGGCGAAGGTGCATCCGAGCCATATAAGTCCCATTGGCCGGTAGTGTTACCCAAATCTTCCAAATCGAAATACACACTCTTGTCTCCATACTTAGCCACCACAGCACCACTCCTATCCAATCCGACACGAAGAAAACAGAACAATTGTAAGTTAAGTTCTTCAAATTCTCAAAATACTTTTTATTCCATTTCTTAAACTTTCATCATATTGAAGATTTTCACAATATTTAGCGAAATTTTAATAGTCCGAAATAACTTGCTTCACAATTTCCCTATGTAATCCATCACAAAACTCCTCGAAAATATTTTGCTAACAAGATATCACTTTAATTTTTATACGAAACTTTCATTAGACAAAATTTCGATATTTATATCCACATTTCAAAATTTGAAAATTTCGAGCCAAAATTTGATGAACCATAAATAACTAGTCCTTTTTCTAGGAAAAAAAAATTTATGTTATGATTTGCCAATATTTTGAAAATTTGGGCTAAATTATGTCACATTTTCAGATTCGTTACTTGAAGTTGCGAATTCAGTGCATTGACGATAATTAAATATTATTTGTAACACACCTTCTAAAATTAAGTTGGATTATAAATTTTTTATAGATTTTTCAAATATACATGAACTTTTGGATTGTTAGAGTTACGGACCTTATTTGGTTGGTTCTGAAACTCTGGCGAGACGGCTTAAGGTGGAGCTTAGTTCCGGCAATGGA
>JAYMTB010000597.1:0-13449 GCA_036897585.1 Francoa sonchifolia | reverse complement strand
TTAGAAAATTATCTAAAAATAATATAGTTTGGAGGAAAAAAGAAAATTAAAATTACCATTATTTTAAAACTAATTTCCAAAATTACAAATATAATTTTTAAATAAATAACATCAAAATATTTATATATATTTAAAAGTAAAATCCGGAAATTTTTTTATTTTTTTTTTAAATAAACTCCAAATTATATCAATTGACTTTTATCAAATTAATTTGGACGAAATTGCTTGTGTTATATTCGTTTTTTTCTTATTTTTTTGAAAAATAGTAATAGCATAAAAAAAATAGAAAGTTTAATTTTAATTTAACCGAGTTAAACGAAATATCATAAATAAATGAATAGATAAAAAAATATATTGATGAAAAAATGTTTTTAAAAAAATAATTGTTATCTGAAAAATAAATATCCAAGACCTTGTTTAAAATTAATTTTGAATTGAAATATTTCAAAAAATTGTTGAACAAAATTTAATGCATAGTTTTTTAGCGAGAAATTTTATTCGGGTTATGACAATAAACATGTGTAATAAAATTAGTTTTCCGGAAAATGGTTAGACAAAAATAAATTTATTAGTTCAATTTATGTGATTGTAACTAAATAAAATATTATCATACATACAAAATTAGATTGTGCTTGAATCGTAATAAATTATTTATCATTAATAATGCGGCAATAAAAAAAGTAAACTCGATTAAGTTCCAATTTTTAGATTATTTACTTCGGGATTAAGATTGTACTCAGTTTATAAAATCAACAGTTATTATGGTATTTATATTTTGTACAATTTATCGGATTATAATAACTTTGTTTGTTTTTCATGATTAAGATTTTTTGACAGTTTATCAACACATTATTAGATTGATTTATATTATAGTAACAAAATAAAATTCAATTCAATTTAATACTGTCACACAGTAATGATTATTTTTTGTCTATCAATAAGGTGACAATTGAAACAATAAATTTGATTAAGTTACATGATCCATGATTAAGAGTTTAACGATATATAATGATCAACACGTGTTATTAGATCGATCAATCGTATTATTACAAAACAAAATTTGATATAATTTAATTTTCAGATTATAATTAATTTTTTTAAAATTGTTAATAAGACGATTATCAAAAATATAAATTCAATTAAATTCCAATTTCAAGCTTAGATTTTATTCCTATTATAAGAATTTACTCGCTTGTTCATTAAATTTTATTGTAATAAATTTTATTGTAATACGAAAATAGTATAATTAATTTAATTTTCGTCGGATTATAATAAATTTTTATTTTGTGGTCACTAAGGCGACAATAAAAAAATAAATTCGACTGTAAAACATGAACCATTTTAATTACATTTAAATTCAAGTTAATAATATGTGAAAATTAATACAAAAATCCTGCATTATTATTATTACGATCTTAAATATTTAATTACAAGACACGTGTCCTAGTCTTTCTGTGAGCCTGCCATGTCATACTGTGGACCCCACATGTACGGACATCCCACTCATATATATATATTAAGCCCCCTAAACCCCTTTCTTGCAGTGAAATTTCCAAACCCTTGCAATCGGAATCTGTAATCGGAGGCCGAGAAATTCATCGGACTTTGATCTGAAAAGTGAAGATTGAAATTGATATTCTCTCGATTTTCTGAGTTAATCGGAAGATTATAGCGTTGATTTCGAGGGAAAAAAATTCACCAGAATTTGCGTGATGCCGATGGCTGTGGGGCCTGCATCGCCGACAAATGGAGGAGGAGGAGGAGCAGCACCAGCGGTGGCGGTAGCTATGCAACCTCAAATGATGATTCCAGATGCGTTTGCAAAAGACGCGATTATGGCGTGGTTTCGTGGCGAGTTTGCCGCGGCTAATGCTATTATTGACGCTCTATGCGGTCACCTCGCACAGTTTGGTGGATCTGAGTATGACTCGTTGTTTGCTGCTGTTCATCGGCGGAGGCTTAACTGGATTCCTGTTCTTCAGATGCAGAAGTATCACTCGATTGCTGATGTTGCGTTGGAGCTGAGGCGATTGACGGCGAGAAGGATGGAGGTGGAGGCGGTGACTGGAGAAATGAATGGTGAGAAAACGATCGAGGAAATTCAGGTCTGTTTGGAGAGTGAGAAAGAGAAAATAGACGAGAAAGTGATGGAAAGTAATGGAAATGACGGTGGTTACGCTGTTGGAGACGATGAATCTCCTGATACGGATACTAATGATTCAGGTAAATTTCCTTTTTCGTTCATCAAAATCTGATCAAAAGTTTTGGTTGATTTTGTGTTTCTGTTTGGAATCTGTCAAAATTTTCTCAGAAATCAGGATTCGAACAAAACGCCTAAGCTCTGTAATGAAATCAGATTCGTTTTCTCGCTCTGTTTTCTCTGTTTGAGTAATTTTCAAAGGTGTTTGGTAGCCGAGAAAATGAAAATTTTCTTTGATTTTTCATGTTTCTTCATTTTCTCTTCAACCAAACAGAATTTTTCAAAACCAACCGGAAATCAAGAATTTTCCGTGGCGGAAGGTGGCGGTTCCCGTTCACTGTTGACGGCGCGTAACGTTTTGAAATTCTTTGAGATGTGTGCAATGATTTTATTAATGGCGGCGCGTGATAAAAAAATTTAGACTGACGTCACGCAGTTTCTCACTCGATGTTTGTATTTGACGAATTTGGTTGATAATCCCGAAGTTGAAATGTCATTAATTCGGTTGGGACCGGTGAGTTTGACTCGGCCGAGTTACCCAGTCAACCCTGCGGATAACTCGGGGAATCACTTCTGAGCTGGTGCCCCTATAATTAATATGTAACTAATTAGTTTAATTATTTTTAAAAAATAATTAAATTATTTTATTTTTAATTCCAACATTCTATAATTTATAAGTTATTGTGTAATTGCCACCAAGATATTGAGGTGATGATTGAGCATGATTGTTAATAAAGAATTATGGAATCATTCATAATCTATTTAGATAATTCAATCTATAAGAGGTCAAGCTTTGCTGGTATTTTTGTATAGAAAATGAAGTACCATGTTCTTCCTTGGGTTAATTGGAGGTTGAACATGATTATGTGGTTACTTGTTGGAAACTATCAAATAATGACTGGCAGTTGTATTTAAGTACTAGGTTTCTAGTGGAGTATATTGGATCCTGAATTGGTCCTTGTTGGATAAAAGAATGAACTTGTTTCATGTTTGGTTATAATAGTTCATGGATTACTGCTTTAATTATGTTACTATACTAACATGAGAGAATTATATTATGTGGGGAGCTTGAATTTTTTCTTTATGTTTATAACTTAATGATGGGGTTATTAGTTTTGTATCTCAAGTTTGGAAATGTGGTTGAAGGTAGTAGTTTTCATTAAAGATTAGGCATTTGATTACAGCTCTATTGTCTGGAATGCAGGTTCGCAAGAAGTGCAGCCAGCTGATCAAACCATTGAGATATGTTCCAACCATGAAGACTGCGAGGCTCGTTTTTCCCAAATCAAGTTGACAAAAGGTTTTGCAGCGAAGGAGCCAGTGAAAGGGCATATGGCGAGTTCTTAATTACACCATTTAAATATTATCTTCCATTGATACTATGGATTCGTGGAGTTTATTTCCTTTAATATATGTCATGAAAGAAAGCAGTTGGATATTAATGATAAACTGGTAATTGTCAATGACAGGTGAATGTTGTGAAAGGATTGAAGCTATATGATGACATATTTACGGAGTCAGAGCTTTCTAAGTTGACTGATTTCGTCACTGAACTTCGAGTTGCTGGCGAGAGTGGAGAACTCTCAGGTAAGTTGCTGCTTGTGATCCCTTTTTTCCTTTGAATATTAAACTCTCTGGCAAATACATTTTGTGGTTAAATCTGAAATAGTAAGCACAAATTCAAACTCAGTTAAATTTGAAGTATACCATGAAGACAACACAAAAGGAAAAAAAAAACCATTATATGATCAGTCTCTTAAGTGAAATATCGAAAGTCTTATGCTTCATGCCTTAAATTTTTGTCAATTTATATGTGTAAAATGCAGCAATCGAAGGTACTTTGTCTTCAACATAATCTTTTGTTTCTTTCTTGCAACTATTTGTTTCTGGTGCGTTAGGGTCTGATAATACGACTTGCATTGCAGGAGATGGTTACTCGAATTATGCATAAAGTCTTTATTCTCGAGTTCTGACTGAATGTTCTGCTGATGAATATAGGTGAGACATTTATTTTGTTCAACAAGCAGATCAAGGGAAACAAGAGAGAGCTGATTCAGTTTGGGGTCCCCATTTTTGGACACATAAAAGATGAATCCATGAGCAACAATGAAATGAGTATGCACACATTTGTTTTGTATCATGTCGTGATTTGGTCCTCACTATCAATAATATGCACACGACAAATATTCGAAGAAGACATGCTAATTGAGTTATTTATGTTGTTTATAGGTAATTTAGAACCAATTCCAGATCTTCTCCAAAGTGTAATTGATCACCTAGTCCAGTGGAAAATATTACCTGAATTTAAAAGGCCTAACAGTTGCATTATCAACTTCTTTGATGAGGTAGGTATTCTTTTGTTCCTCGGCGTCATCATGGTGACATATATGTACACTTCTGTTATTCTAAGCCCCGACACAGATGCAAAGAGAGTTTCTGTACCTTATGGTTTGTAGTATGGGCCTCGATTTTTCAGTCCAAACTATGTTTTGAAAGAAATAAGAATTTGATGTTAGATACTCCACTTGCAGGATGAATATTCGCAACCTTTTCTGAAACCACCCCATTTGGATCAGCCAATCTCGACTCTTCTCCTCTCTGAATCAACAATGGCTTTTGGGCGTAGTCTTGTCTGTGATAATGACGGGAATTATAAAGGACCACTGATGCTTTCCCTGAAAGAAGGGTATAATCTGAAAACCTTTTAGATTTTTATAACATGTTTGAAACTTGTGAGTGCTAAATTGATCCTCGTAACTTTTCAGGTCTGTACTAGTCATGCGAGGAAACAGTGCTGACATGGCCAGGCACGTAATGTGCCCATCTCCAAACAGAAGGGTCAGCATTTCATTCTTCCGAGTCCGACCAGACTCCAATCATATCCAGTCACCACCAACAAGTCCCATCAGTACAGCCATGATTCTGTATCAAACCAATGTTCCCAGCCCATACCCAATGCCAAATGGAGTACTCAATGGCTACGAAGCAATGGACATGACTAACAAATGGGGAGTCCTTCGAGCACCAGTAGTCATGCTAGCACCCGTTCGTCCAATGGTCTTAAACCCCAGAAGGCTCCCTCCAGGTGGCACCGGAGTTTTCCTACCATGGACTATGTCCTCAAGAAAACCAACAAAGCATCTCCCACCGCGTGCTCAGAAAAGCCGGTCTCTAGCACTACCTACCCCAGCTGAAAAGAACGAGTCAGAGACCAATGCTACACCAGCTATTACTATCGGAGGAAATTAGGCCGAACATTGGCCAGACCAGCCCTGAGACTAAAGGCGATATCAGTAGCTGTACAAACAAGTCTCAGGGACTGATTACTAGTTTTTCTTCGTAAGATTAGTTTTTCTGGTGGTAGTATCATACATATTGTTGGATGCTAAACATTGTTGTAGGGCTTTTAGGATTAGCTGAGGTTTAAGTTTGAGGATTGTTTATCGCGGAATTTTGTATCTTAACTTATGTTTATTAATCCTTTTCTGCAGACATAATAGATTTATGGTCCGACAACATATTTTCCTAATTATACTTGAATTTGCATAGTACCTTATTATCCTCAAAGTGTTCAGTCTAAAAAAAAAACAAAAAACAAAACTCCTTTTGAAAAATTATTTAGTATAGATTTTGTTTTTTGTTTTTTTTGTTTCTAAAATATACATATTTTTTCTAAAACTTTTGTTTTCCATATTGTTATAAATTTTATAAATGTGTTTTTTTTTCTTTCTAAAATATACACATTTTTCAAAATAATATTAGTTAGAATAAATTTTTTCTAAATAATAATTTTTTTTAATAAAATCTAACAGTGGAGAATAATAAAAAAAATTATACATTAAAATTCTATTTGATCAATTTATCAAATTAGTCAATTAAAACAAAACAAATTTTAAATAAAAGTTATTTAAATTTAATCAAACTAATGGAAATAAAACACATATGACAATATGGCAAACCCTAATATCAAGAGATTAAAAGATGATTGCCAATCATACGAAAACTCTTATTTTTAATATAAAACTAACCTTGTGGTTGACAAATTATTTTATATTAAATAAATCATTTGTCTATATTTTATTTTAATAAATATTATTGTCTTCCATACACATAATTAAACCGTCTTTTTAAAATAAAAATAAACAAATAAATAATTTTTTTTAATTCATTAATAAATGTGTTAATTACACTTTGCTAGTGTTACCTCCATTGTTAATTAACCCGAAATTTTTCTAAAATATTCTCAATTACATTTGAATTTTTTATCAGAATTAATTTTTAAAATTTTGAGTTTAAAATTAAAATTGTGCCAAGATAAAATAAATATTAATTAATAATACTATCTCCGCAAAAATAAGTAATATTTAACATTTTGCAAGTATAATTTAAAAATTTTATAAAATAAATATTACAGTGAGCAAAAAAAAAATGACAAAGGACCTAAGCCCATGGAATATATGGGCCTGGCCCGTTTCGGAGCCCAAGGGCCTAGGGCTTTCTTTGAATTACCAAAATTTGGAAAAACCCTCGCTAGGGTTTTTTTGTTGATGTTCATCTTTCCTTCCATTTTCGATTTCTTGAAGAAAGAATGATGAGAGGATTGCAACTTTCTTTGAATCAAACGCAGAAGATCAGACTACAGAGAGCTTTAGAGCAGCTTGAATATTTGTCTTCAAATACGACTTCTAATGCTTCTGCTACAGTCACTGTTGCTGATTCCATCCCTGTTAACCACGAAGATGGCGTTCTCAAGTATCGTACTCCTACTCTCTCTCGCTCTTTACTTCATTTGCAGATATGTGATAAGCTAGTTTATGGTGTTGTATTTGTTGCTGGTTTTCGTGTTTTATTAATTTAAATCGATACTGCTGGTTGGTTGAAGGGGACATGGAACTGCGGAACTCGATGGTGAAGTGGTTGCGACATTATGTGGAGTGGTTGAGCGGGTTAACAAGCTTGTTTATGTTCGTTCTTTGCGGGCCAGGTAGTTACGATGCTTTATTTCTCAAATTGTTTGGTTTAGGAAAATAATTGTTGTTTACTTCCAGTATATGTGAAATGCTGTGTAGGAATGAATTTTTTGGAATGTAAATGATTGTAGGTACAAGCCAGAGGTTGGAGATATCATAGTAGGTCGTGTTATTGAGGTAAAGTAGAAATGCCCAACTCTTGAGTGATAGCTATTAATGGATGTAACACACCATCTACATTGTGTTGCTAAAGGTTTTCTTGTTGGAGAAGGTGAGATAAAGGAGCACACAACGCTTGTTGTTTTTAATTACACAATAGACTTTATGGTGTTAAGACCTGATTGGTATCACATTGCCCTGGTCATTAAGGACAATATGTTCAAGGATTCTTGTGAAACAAACAGAACCATGATTTAGTCTCTACAGTTAATGAAAATATTGAAATACAAGTTGGTACATTAGCTTTATATTAAGTTCTTTTATTTATCTGCCACACAATTGTTCCTGTTCAGGTTGCTCCAAAACGTTGGAGGTTAGAGATAAATTATAGCCAAGATGCAGTTTTGATGCTTTCTTCAATGAACTTGCCTGATGGGATCCAGGTACTGAATTTCTTCCTTTAGGACACCAGGGATTAGTGGGTTTTACTTTATGTAATATGCAATCCCTCAGTGACACTCTTTGATTTGCATGGTGTTATGTAATGGTCATTTGAATTTTTCTTTTCGTTATCCCAAAACGTTACATATTTAGCTGAAGTAAGAGTATGTTGTGCTTGTTTGTGTCTTTTTCTGAGGGAATTGACTGTCTATTTTTTTCTTCCTCGGATAAAATTTGTGAAGCCTTTGTTCAAATTTCACTCTTCTGATTGCTAGAGGCGGCGAACTGCAGTGGATGAACTCAATATGCGTAGTATTTTTGAGGAGGATGATGTAATCTGTGTAAGCCCTGTGGCCAATGGCCTTTATTTGTATGTTTATTCCTATTTATTGAAATGATACCTGACACTAAAAACTATGAATAATTCAATGTTGGGAATGATATGTCTTTCAGGCAGAAGTTCGTAATTTCCAGAATGACGGAAGTGTGCAACTCCAAGCAAGAAGTCAGAAGTATGGAAAGGTATAATTTACCTAAACTGGCTAAGCACAAAAATATTTGATTGTTTTAGTTTTATATTTTTAGATTTATATAACTTTGGCTTTTGTATTTTAATTTTAATTTATCATTTATCTTAAAAAAAACAAATCAGGTATGTTTGCTGAGCACTTGATTTTGATTAGAAAAAAAAAAAGAAAAAAAAAGAAAGGGGGTAAAACCTATTATTCTATCCGCACCATGGCATATCTGATATCGTTCCTTGATTTGCTTCAACATATCAACAGAACATCCTTGTTCCTTTCCTTATTAAAATTTTGTTAGAAGGCTGGTTCTAATACATAAAGCTTTATCTAAGGCGATTATTCCTTCTGAATTAAATTGATGCTTTGACCATTCACTGTATTGGCTGCTTCTTTTATAATATTTATAATTTGTTAGTATCCTTCTTATCATTGTCAATCTCGTGATGATTGTATTAATTTGATTTTTTATTCGATAATGATCGTGTTACAGCTTGAGAGGGGTCAGTTACTCACAATCCCTCCTTATCTAGTAAAGAGACGCAAGCAGCATTTTAACTATCTAGACAAACATGGAATTGACTTGATAATTGGTTGCAATGGATTCATCTGGGTTGGTGAACACGTAGAAGCGAGAGACAGTATGATAGAGGATCAAGCGAGTAAATCTGAACAACAAAATAACAAATCAAATAGAATGGCCATGAGTCTCGAAGAGGAGGAATGTACTTACACTCCCCTAGAGACGAGACAGAACATATGCAGAATTGCAAATGCTATTCGGGTCTTGTCAACATTAGGCTTCAATGTTACGTTGGAAGTGATTATGGAGGCTGTTAACATGAGCACCTCACTGAATCAAGATATACATGAAATGCTCGGATCCGAGTTCTATGTTCTGGTCGCAGAGAGAGAGGCTGCACGACGAAGCTCGACTAAAAAGAAAGGATGATTCAGGTATTTTGCTGTTGTAAACGTTATTATGCTCAGAGAAATTTTCTTATCTTACCATGATAGTCGAAATGGACGGGATAAATCTGTAAAAGTTTCCTCGCGCCCAGTGAGTTTATTTTATATAGAGAATTGGTTGATTGAACTGTTCATAAGGAATTTGATTGGATACACTGCCTGATTAGTAGTTTCATTCAGAATTCACCGACCCTAAGAATATTTGCTCTATTGTTTTTTCCTTCATATAACGTATATGTTTCACTTCAATTTTCATTACTTTTTTCATGAGATTGCTAATTGTTCTCCCAGCCAAGCTCAAATTGAATGGATGACAGAGTCAGACATTTCTGATTTACACTATATAGATTGTGTAAGATGGTTACATTTCTCCAGATGCTAAGAGCATATTACATTTGGCATATGATCTTTGAATGGTGTTGATGCTATGCATCATGGTGCAAGATATGCAAAGCATAAGCAATGGAAGGAAAGGGAGGTATTAATTACTGTCTCGGCCAGGCAAAGAGGCAAGCCCAACCCCGATGTCAATTGCTTGAACAAAATTGGGCTGCCCCAGGAATACTTTGAATTGGAAAAGTACTTTTGTACTACTATTCTGATGGTCTCTGTAGCCACCCCAACTGTCAAAAAAGGAATTAATTAGGCAATAAACATCAAGGGACTACTAAAATTAATATTAGGTTTCGGAAGAAATAATTTACCTTCCATGCATACATTCCCAAAAAAGCTACAGTGTCTGCTGACCAGACAAGTGCAAATGATTTCAAGAAAAAAGGGATTATAACATTGAGTAATGGGATGATGAGAAATAGATAGTTGAGAGCTTCTTTCTCATTCTTTGAGCAGTCTCTTGCACGGAGGGAAGGTATGGCTGCAATTGATTGTATTCAGATTTATGACAAATATATAAAGTGGATCACACAAAAATATTTTCACTTGTGATTTCATTACCTCGCTGCTTTACTAACTAAAAATATAGTTTCATTCACTACTTAACAAAAGTGATTGGGTTTATACTGCAGCCTTAATATAGATATTCAGAGTCTTATATTGCAAGTAGTTTGTCGAAATTAAGTATGATTTTAAGATAAGTATTAGGGAAGCATGACGTACTGAACATCCAAATGGACCACATGCCCATTAATCTCCACAAGTCTGGTTCATTGGATGGGAAAATAAGATTGAAAGACAAAGCTCCACCTAACAGCATCGAAGCATAGGCTTGAACCTCAAAAACAGTGTACAAGGTAGATCCAGGTACAGCAGGGTTTTTGGAAGCAGTGGAAGCTCTCGGTGCAAATGTTGCAGCTGTTTTCTGAACAACCTGTTGCAACAATTGACGCTTATTTAGAAACCCACAAGGAATTTATTCTAGATTGGTTTCAAAATGAACTTTTGACTTAAACATATGTGAATCTCCAAAAGGATTCGAATATGAGCCTGCTGGAACAGCATATGGCAAACCTAACAAGTGCCAAGCGTCCCTACGAAAATCCAAAAATATTTCAATATGTTCAACTGAATGATACCTTAATCTTAATTATATGATGTTAATAAATTTCCAGTAGCAAAGAATTCCAAAATTTTAACTGGCAAAACATACTGAAGATGATTGGCAATCTACCATTGGAGAGAGCTGTAGCCATTGTATTCTTACTATTTGCATAATACAAACAAATTACGTACGAGAAGTTTGAGTCAAACTGAGTTTGACATTCCTGATTTTCACTTGCTTCTTCTGCAAATTTACATGTTTATAAACCTAAAAAGGTTGTTCTATATTTCTGTATTTCTTTCTTCTTTTGATCATCATTTTTTATTAATCATATTTCCTGTAAAAACAATTTGCATTAATGTCACACTGACCTAACTATTTCGCAACAGTAATGAATCTCCACAACGCAACACTCAAACCTAATCGCAGTGATACCAAATAACCTCTAATCACTTCAAAATTCGTAATCGCAATTCAATTAGTAGAAAAACATACCTTCTTAAGATCTTTCTCAAGTTGAGGATTCGAAGACGGAATCCTCTCAGAGGTCTTAATCGGTCCATGACCTTCCACCTCTACCTCTTCGCTCGACTTCACACATCCTCTAAACCTTTTGCATCGAAGATTTGTACTAAACAGCCTGCCATTTCTGAAAATTGTGGAGACGTACGGAAGCCTTGAGAGGTCGCAGTTGCAGAGAGACGTTGAAACCAACGCGTTCATGATTTGTTGAACCCTAATTTGTGATGATTAACATTGCAAGCTCAAGAATGGAGAAAGATAAGAAATGTGAGGCAGACAAAGTACTTAAGTGTGAAACTCTTATCAGAATTTTGAGAGTCATATTGTTTTCAATATATTCAAATTAAAAATGATATTTTTATTTTGTTTAAAAGGATCCATTTTAATTTTAATTTCAAATTTTTAGATTTGTTGATTTCCAGGGAGTGATTTGAATAAGTCTGATCAAAAAATTAAACTAACGAATAAGAAGTATGTGAAAGTTAGATTTATAAAGCGTTCCAAAATAACTGAATAAACTAAAACCCGAATGATTTGAAAAATTAAATATAGCATTGCTAATTTTTACTCAATAATTTCCATATCGCAGTTTAGTTTAAATTATTTATTTTACCATTTTGACCAAAATTGATTAAAAGTGTCAATCAAATTATATAGGCTTTAATACCTTTGATCCCTTGGACTATTGTTCATGTAACAAATAGTCCCTTAATTTTCAAAAGTCCCAAAGAGTCCCCTTAATTTTTTATTTTTTTTAACCCCTGCCGTCTGCATCGGTTTAATCATTCCGTTAATCCTCTAATATGACATAAAAATTGATCCACCTGACAAAATCAAAAAGTCTTTCCCTTTGCAAACAAAGCCAAAAACCCTAATTCGCGAAATCCTAATTCGTCAGATTCTATTTCGTGAATATGAAGTTCGAAATCAGATTTCGAAAGTAAAAAAAAATCTCTATTCGAAAGTGAAAAAAAATCTGCCTTCAAAAGTAAAGAAAAATCTAAAATAATTGTTATACAAATTATCTGAAATCTGAAAGTGAAAAGAAATCTGAAGGCTTGTTTTAATTATTTCAGTTTTGGTATTGTGAAACCCATTTTCTTTCCTGGGCAAAGATAATCTGTATAAATATTGGTATTCGAAGAGAGATTATTCATAATCTGTATAACAATTATTTCAGATTTCTTTCATTTTCAAAATCTGATTTTGAACTTCATCTTCACGAAATAGGGTTTCACAAATTAGAGTTTCGCGAATTAGGATTTTTGGCTTTATCTGCAGAGAGAAAGACTTTTTGATTTTGTGATTAATGGAAGGATTAAACGAATGCTGACAGCAGGGGATTAAAAAAAAAGTTCGGGACTCTTTGAGACTTTTAAAAGTCCAGGAAACTATTTATTACACGAACAATAGTCCAGAAAATTAAAAGTATTGAAGTCAATTATATAAGACAGTTTAATCATTAGCATAAATTCATTAATCAAACTTAATTAAAAATTTAGTATGTCATCTCAAATTCATCTCATTTTACTAATTTTGGACTCAATAAGAATTATTTCGACTCAACCCCAAACGCAAATCATTCCAATTTTGTATGCCACGCAATCTAGTTTAGGCTTTTCAAAAAAACCCCACTCAAAAATTGTAATATATATATATATATATAACTTCTAGTACTTCAATAAAAGATTTTATAGAATTTAAATTTAAATATTCTGAAAACAAACTTTTGGAAAATTCAAGGGAAAAAAAAAAAAAGAAACCCTAAATGGAGCAGTAAACAAGAACCAAACCAGATCGCTTGGCAAGGTTGGATTGAAAGCACACAAAATCACAAAAACATTCATTTGCTGCACAAATTCTCACAAACCCCATTCTTTCTCCCATTGGTCAACATTTTTTTCTTTTGACCATTTGGTGCAGAAAAAATGTTTTCTTTTTTCTTAACATTCTCAGGGCAGACTTGCTGTTAAACTTTCAATTTTGTCTTACAAATAATTTTTAAATATTGATGTTTCATTCCATTGATACGAATCATTGAGCCTGTGAAAAACCCATTTGCTAATTTCCATTTCTTTTCACTAATTTTTCGTTCGAAATAGCGGAGAAGTGGAATTAAGGGTTCAGATTGTTGGGTTGGGAGGAAATTTGGAGTTTGGGGGAAATGGG
>JAYMTB010000596.1:0-13471 GCA_036897585.1 Francoa sonchifolia | reverse complement strand
TAGTAACGAGTGATTTTTGAGAAGACAAAAACATTTGTTGATGAATATAAACAGGAAAAAACATTGTCATCGTAGTAATATGTATCAAAATGATGAGCCAATAACTCGAACTCGTTCGATCTATTTTTTGAGCAAGAATCACAGCGTTACCTTACCTTTACCATGATACAGACTCCAAGTTCTTATGAGAATGAAAACCAGAAAATGAAAACAAAGAAGAAGATGAAAAAAATGAGTGATTTTTTTTTATAATTTTAAAAAGTAATTAAAAATAAAAAAAAATAATTAAAAAAATACGTAAGGGATACACATGACATGTGACGTTATATTATTAACGGCATTTTGACAGAAATTACAAAATGAAACAAAGTTTGGTAAGCAAAATGTTACAAGTAATTTGGGGTGATTTGTTAAATATGTATTAGTTTGGGGTAAAATTGAATTAATTGCAAAGTGTATTTAAAAGTGTATTGGGAAGAAGATATTCATGGGCGAGAATAAATATCTTCTTCCCAATCATCCATTATATCACACCAAGAACAAACTCAAAATAGTTCATATAATTCAAATTGCAAAAAAATGTCAAGTACTTCTGGTCAAGTCATCCATTGTAGAGGTATTATTTCATACTAAAGAACTTCATTTGTGTTTGATGGGTTTTCAGGGATTTAGTAGTTGAATTTTGATGGGTATTTTCTTCAATAAATTTGTGCAGCTGCTGTGGCATGGGAAGCAGGGAAGCCATTAGTGATTGAAGAAGTAGAAGTTGCACCTCCACAAGCTACTGAAGTTCGTTTGAAAATCCTTTTCACTTCTCTTTGTCACACTGATGTTTACTTCTGGGAAGCTAAGGTAAATGTAATATTGTCTATATTTAACAATAATTCACTCATTGATTCTATTAATCTGATTTGAAAACTTGGGTTAGGGTCAAAATCCTCTTTTTCCAAGAATTTATGGTCATGAAGCAGGAGGGTAAGCAAATTTCTTCCCAAAAAAATTGCTTGTTGAATTCATGAATTTGAGTATTGATTTGGTGAATTTGGCTGTGTTTAGGATTGTGGAAAGTGTTGGTGAGGGAGTGATGGATCTTAAACCGGGTGATCATGTTCTTCCTGTCTTTACCGGGGAATGCGGGGAATGTGTTCACTGTAAGTCCTCAGAGAGCAACTTGTGTGATCTTTTGAGGATTAATACTGATAGGGGAGTGATGCTTAATGATGGGAAATCGAGGTTTTCGATTAATGGAAAACCTATTTACCACTTTGTTGGAACATCGACTTTTAGTGAATATACTGTTGTTCATGTTGGTTGTCTTGCTAAGATCAATCCTTTGGCTCCTCTTGACAAAGTTTGTTTGCTCAGTTGTGGAATCTCTACAGGTATCATAAATTTAAAGAATTTGTTTAAGTATGTGCTTAAGCGATGGATTGACTCTTGCTTTGTTTGCGTTTTAGGCCTTGGTGCTACTCTTAATGTTGCAAAACCCACCAAGGGCTCGACTGTGGCTGTTTTTGGATTGGGTGCTGTCGGCCTTGCTGTAAGTACATTCTGCCATGTTTAGTATTATATAGTGCCTATATAGCTTTCGGGTAATGGTGATTCTGCTTCTAGGTCTAGTTTTTAGTCTTAGGAAATGGAACCATATAATCTTATAGTTTTAGATGTGTATGATTAGGCTGCCGAAGGAGCAAGGATTGCTGGTGCCTCGAGGATCATTGGTGTTGATAGGAATTCTAATAGATTTGAAGAAGGTAAGCTATCCATTTCTCAAAAATCATACTGACTTTGCCTTTATACGCAACCTGTTAAACCAATATTCACGTGCTACTTGTTAACAACAGCAAAGAAGTTTGGAGTGACAGAATTTGTGAACCCAAAAGACCACAATAAACCAGTTCAAGAGGTATATTTTAATGCCCATTTTGTCTGCAATTCATCCCTTCCTCTTTATCTGACCAATGTCTCTACTTATTAGGTGATCATTGAGATGACAGATGGAGGAGCAGACAGGAGTGTCGAATGTACCGGAAAGGTTGATGCCATGATTTCCGCATTTGAATGTGTCCATGATGTATGTTTCTAAACTCCATTTTCCTTGATAATCTTGAGAAAATTCAATCTCACCCGTCAAATAAACCAATGAGATATAGCCATCCAAAATGCTAAAACGCTAAAATTTGTCACGACAGGGCTGGGGTGTTGCAGTTCTCGTAGGAGTACCTCACAAAGATGCTGTCTTCAAGACTCACCCCATGAACGTATTAAACGAAAGGACCTTGAAGGGTACATTTTTCGGAAACTACAAGCCACGATCTGACCTTCCATCAGTCGTAGAGAAGTACATGAACAAAGTAAGTTCTACTCAACGCATTTTACCGCAGTTTCCAACTAGAAAACTCTTATCAATTTACATATGTAACTGATGCAGGAACTCGAACTAGAGAAGTTCATTACACATCAAGTTAAATTCTCTGAGATCAACAAGGCTTTTGAATACATGCTTAGAGGAGAAGGGCTTCGATGCATAATCCGAATGGAGGAATAGATTGGTTAAAAGAAGTTGAATCTTTCTTTAGCTTCATATCTAAATAAAAAAACTCGAATTTGAATGTCTCTATGAATCATCTATGTATCTGAATAGTCGTTTGTATCTTTCTCAGATTATTGTTCTTGTATCAATTTACCATTAAACACATGAATAAGATTTGTTGTTTGCTTGATTTGTTGCAAATTTTTTGAGAAAATTTTAATTCAATATCAAAAGTAATAAATTTTGTCATTAATTATCGCATCGCCATGGACATAGAAATGAAGGGAAGCATAAGCAATAAACCCAGAATCTCGACGGCGTCCCACCGCCACCCATCATGCACTCGCACCCACCAGATCGGCGCTCTACTCCTATTCGCCGTTACTTTCTTCATCACTAGGGTTTTCGATCAATCATTAGCGCCGCCTTGCAAATTTTCCGTCAGTAAGGTTCAATTGGCGGACGCGGACGATCTTTTGCATTTCACCGACGACGGATCTGTCTTCTGGCCTCGTCGTGGTTACGGGACTCATCTTTCGCTTAAGATCTATGTGTACGATGAGGATGAGATTGATGGATTGAAGGCTTTGATGTATGGAAGAGATGGTAAGATTAGTGCTGATGCTTGCGTTAAAGGCCAGTGGGGCACTCAGGTAAGTTGTTCTTGATGTTGCTTGTTTGGTTGCTAAGAAACGAGATAGAAAATCAGTGAATTGAAATTGGGAGAATTAGTTGGTACCGATTTTGGATTAACAATGGTGTTAATTTGGTGTATATGCTAAACTTTTTTGTAAAGATTGAGCAACTTCTTGCAGGTTTCTATTTTGGTGCCTTAGAAACCAAAAGGAAACTGTTGATATTAGCAGGTTTGAAGTTAATAAAAGATTTAATAACAATTTTCATTAGCTAGAAGATGAAGGAAAGATTAAATACAAGAATTCATAATAGTCTATTTATGCAAATTTAGTTGATTTGTCGGGTTAACTGAAACGTAATTGGTGCGGAGAAAGCATAGGAGTGTAAGCGGTTTCTTGAGATTTAACTAACTGATAGATTTGGGCTGTGAGTTCATCGGAGAATCAGAATGTTTTAATAATTGTTTTATCTTCTAGGTTAAAATACATAAGCTGCTTCTACAATCAAGATTTTTGACTAGAAGGAAAGGGGAGGCGGATCTTTTCTTTGTGCCAACGTATATTAAATGTGTTCATATGATGGGAGGTCTTAATGACAAAGAGATCAACCAGACCAATGTCAAGGTAAACATCAAACAACAATAGACGTAAAAACCTAAGTGGTTAGTGGACTGCATTGTAAGGCCTAAAGCTATGGTTCTGTTTCGGTTGTTATTGCCATATTTTCAGGTTTTAAGCCAGATGCCATATTTTCGTCTATCTGGGGGACGCAACCACATATTCGTCTTCCCTAGGTATAAATGTTTATTTTTCGTTGTTAATGTAACGCTTGTCATGCATACATACTTTCAGTAAGTTTATATTTTATTTTGTCACTGAAGCATATATGCTCAATTTCACTCAATTGCAGTGGAGCTGGAGCACACTTTTTTAGATCTTGGCAACTGTATTTGAATCGTTCCATAATTCTTACTCCTGAGGTAGAATGCTTGCTTACACTTCTAACTGCTGCGTGTAGAATACAGATATGACAGTGCTTTTGAGTGACTAAAACTTGCTTATTCTAATTCTTCTACAAAGCTTTATGATTAACATTGACTTATGTTTACTTGCTACTGCAGGGGGATCGAACTGATAAGCGAAACACAAGTGCCTTCAATACGTGGAAAGATATCATCATACCTGGTAATGTGGATGATGGAATGACTAATAATGGTGCTACTCTGGTTAAGCCTCTGCCATTATCTAGAAGGAAGTATTTGGCAACATACTTAGGTCGTGCACAAGGAAAGGTTGGGCGTCTTCAGTTGATAGAGCTTGCAAAGCAATTTCCGAACAAGGTATGTCTTCCTTAGTGACCAATTGACTACTTTGTTTTCATTGAGTTTATCTCTTTTGGAGAATATTCTTTTGTTCACTTTGATGTCAATATTCGGCTAATATCAGAAGAGGATAACCTTTCGTCTATTTTTGGCAATTTCCTGTAAAACGATTTGGTGCTTCTTGTCCTAGCTGTGTCAATTCACATACAACATTGAGATAATTATAAAAAAGTAGTCAACTAAAGTTTGAGGGATATTGAGGCAGTAAAAATACCATCTGTTTAGATACCCAGTAATGACAAAGTTGCTATTGTCCTCAGACTATTATTCCTGATTAGTTGCCAGATGGTTATGGATTTTTTTCTTTGTATGTTTTGTTAATTATCTTACTTTAGGCTTCTTACCTGATATCTTTTGGCTGAGAGAAACTTTTGTTTGGTATAGAATTCATTTTGTTGATGAAGAATCTTAATTATGGCAATTTTTTTCTCTTTAATTTAATGATATTTTCTCCAGAAAACATGCATATTGATATTATGAACAGTTGGAATCTCCAGAGCTGAAATTCAGCGGCCCTAACAAATTGGGTAGGGAAGAATATTTTCAGCATCTGCGGAATGCCACTGCCTTGCTCCACGCGGAGAATCATCTTGGACCTTCGGTTTTTTGAGTCTTTTTTTGTGGTCTGTTTTCTCACTCTTCCTCTCTCCAGAAAAAGAGAAAAATCGATATAGATACGAAGTTATGGAGGTAGAATACACAGCTGAAAGATTGTAAATGTTTCTGCATTACAGGAGTGTGTCCCAGTGATTATATCCGATCAAATAGAATTACCATTTCAGAATGTTATTGACTACACCCAGATATCAATCAAGTGGCCATCCACACGAATAGGTCCAGAACTCGTGGAGTATCTAGAATCAATAAAAGGTCAAATTCCGCACTTAAATCCCATTGTACTTCACTTGGCTACATGTTATATTCGCATCTTTAGCTTCATTTTCATTTTTCCTCCTCAGATAAAGATATAGAGAGGATGATAGCTCATGGCAAACAAGTAAGGTGCTTATGGATTTATGCTCTGGATTCAGAACCATGTTCTGCAATGCACGGAATTTTGTGGGAACTTCAGCATAAAGTCAGACAATTTCACCAGTCAGCAGAAACATTTTGGCTGCACAATGGATCTATCGTAAATAGAAACTTGGTTGAATTCTCTAACTGGAAACTTCCCATGCCTTAGCCGTAATTATGGTTGGAGAGAAAATATTCAATTTGCTGTGGAGTTGTAGATACTAGAAGGATGTTTTAGTGACATTATTTGTATTTAGGCTTAAAAATATTTTGAGTAATTAAACAATTAATTACTCAAAATGCATTTAAATTAAGTTTTTATATTTCTTACTCCAAGTGGGCACCACCAGGAGTGGTGAAGGTCAACATTTAATGATTCTTGTCATCATTAATGTGGATACTTTCACCACTGTGGACAGGATAAAGGAAGAATATTTATCCCAAAAGAAATAAAAATTGAAAATTCATTATATGGTTCACGTGTTAATCAATGGATGACCCTTCTATCATATCCCATTATTCATCAGTCCATTGAAGAGAAAGCAAAGACATTTTTCTGCCAATTTTGAAGGATTGGAGGAAATGGGAACAACTTTCTTTACTAGTTGCAGCTTTTCCTCGAGACATCATCAGCAAATTATTCCTTCAAGAACCAAAATTGCAGCAGATGCTAGAGAAAGTGGATTGATTGAAGGAGAAATGGAAAAATTTTCTGGGGTTTGGAAGAGAAGAACAGTTCTTGTTTCTGGGGGTTCTTTGATTTCTTCTGCAGTTTTGGGATTTCCAGGAGAGGGATTTGCTGTTGTGAAACAAGGGCTTTTAGCAGGGAGAGTTCCTGGTCTGTCTGAACCTGATGAACAAGGTTGGTTTTCATGCTCTTGCATATTACTTGTGTTATATTTATCTTGGTATCGATATGAAATGATGGATTGATGGGTTTTCTTCCATGGTATGTCTTAGATTGATGGAGCTTTATATTATCATATAGGATAATACCCATTTCCATGAACTTCAAAATGACATTTTTGATTCAGATTTTCCTCAGTAAAGCTGTTTCATCAACGATTCTATATGTTAAACTCTACAGATGAATAACCCTTTTCTTTCATTTCTATGTTTTGAAGTGAACAATTACTATGATTATGAGAACTATTTACTCAGACAGGTTGGCGGACATACCGCAGGCCAGATGAGAAGTCTGGAGGGCATGGTGTCGGATGGAGTCCTATTATTCCATATGCCTTTTCGGTGCCTCAAGATTGGCAAGAGGTAATAATATAATTTTGTGAATTAAAAGGCTGAACTTTTTGAATTCAAATTTATAATGTCCACAAGAAAATTGTGTGCCGGAGTCATTGTACCAATTTCCTCTGATTAACTCTGTATCTGCAACAGGTTCCGGTATCCATAGCAGATTTAGGTGGAACGGAAATAGACTTAAGATTTGCCAGCCCTAAGGAAGGACGCATATCTGTCATTGTTGCACCTGTACTCAGATTTGCTGACAGTAAGTTCCGCCTAGATTTTTCAATCCTTTAACTTTGTATCTTTAGGCTATAATCAGTTTATGCTCCTGGATGAGAATCATTGGATGTTTTTATAGAGCCTAATCCCACATTTTGAACATAATTGTGTTTCACAATGATCATAGATCTAGGTGATCATGTTGAAATAGAACTAATTGGACCTCCGGAAAAAGTGATAAGTGCATTCGGGCCAGAAGTGATTGGGGAGAATGTGGAAGGGAAGGTATTAAGCATTAATGTCGCAAAACATTCAGGAAGAACATATTATCAGTATGAATTGGAGCCACCACACGTGCTGATCACCGCAACAGCAGCAGGAAATCGCTTCTACTTGTTCAATGTTACCGGAAATGGTATGGCTCAGATTCAACTTTGATATCCTTCATATGATACACTAACAGTCATTTGCTAAAGCCATTACTGATGATTTTATCGGATTTTGTAGGTTTACAGTGGAAGAGGCATTACAAGGATTTGAAAAGGATATCCGAATCTTTTTGTGTTGTCTAGCTTGAATATTTTCTGAATTGAGATCACACACGTATTATTTTTGTATGTATTACAGATTTTTTTTTTTTTTTTTCTCTGAACCTGATGATCCTTAAGTTACAATAGAACTATATCAATTATAACACCATAATGGGTAGGTCCAGTCTCAGGACTGTGCAACCCATCCCGGCCCATCCCAGAATAGTTGACATGCTGAAAATGTGCTAGCTCAAGTGGGCTGACCCGTGGGCTTCACAAGTTGGCCTGTGTAGCCCAGTAGGTTGGTTCTTGACTCGGGCATGCTAACCTCAGCTTGGCACAACCCAGAAACGTGGGCTGAAAATGGGCCGAGTAAACTGGGCTGGCCCATGGGCTACACAAATTGGCCTGTGTAGCCCAATAGTTCATGATCTGGACCTGCAAAACCCAGCTTGGCACAGCCCATAATAGATCTGGGCTGAAAATGGGCCGTGTCAAATGGAAAAGCCCATGGGCTACAATATTGGCCTGTGAAACCCAGTAGGTTGATTCATGATTCGGGCCTGCTAAACCCAGCTTGGCACAACCCAAATAGTTCCGGGCTGAAATGGCCCGAGTCAAATGCGATGGCCCATGGGCTACATCAATCGGCCTGTCTTTTTCCCGCCCTGAAAAAGTATGACGAGACAAACAAAAACTGCAATGGAGCAGAAAATGCTGAAATTGTTGCAAAATTGTAGAAGTATCAAACAATTGAAGCAAACCCATCTCCAGATTCTCGTTCATGGCCTCCATGAAAATAGTTATATACTACCAAAGCTCATCAATCTCTCATCAGAACTCGATTCCTACCGCTATGCCTTTCAGGCATTTCAAAATTCGCAATGCCCCAATGTTATTGCTTACAATACTATGATCAAATGCTTTACAGAAAAAAATTATAGAGATGTGTTAGGTATATACAGTCGAATGAAGGTATCAAATATTGCACCGAACAGTTTTACTTTCACTTCCCTTGTTAGATGTTTTCAGTCGCTCGAGTCATATGAATGTGGGGCGGTGATTCATGGTGAAATTATGAAGTTGGGATTTGATTCGAGTGTTTTTGTTCTGAATACCCTTTTGGATTTCTATGCTAAATGTGGTGGGAATTTGGAATATGCTTGTAAGTTGTTTGACGAAATGCCTGAAAGAGACTTGGTTTCATGGAATTCTATTATTTGTGCGCATATGGGTCGTGGTCAAATAGAATCTGCTATTGAGTTGTTTGATTCAATGCCTGAGAGGAATATTGTGACTTGGAATTCTGTTGTTTCTGGGCTTTCAAAAGCGGGAAATATGGAACAGGCTCGTTCAGTTTTTGAGAGGATGCCGGAACGAAATGAGGTTTCCTGGAATTCCATGATATCTGGATTTATAAAGATCAGTGATATGGAGTCTGCACAGTGTATCTTTAATCAAATGCCGAACAAAACGGTGGTTTCTTGGACAGCTATGATTACAGGGTACACCATGATTGGAGATCTTAAGTCTGCAAGCAGTTTTTTCGACCAGATGCCGGTGAAAAATGTTGTCTCATGGAATGCTATGATTGCTGGTTATGTTCATAACCACATTTTGATCAAGCTTTTTCTGTGTTTAATCGGATGTTAATTGATCGAAAGTGCAAGCCTGATCAGACTACTCTGATAAGTATGCTCTCTGGCTGTACTCATCTAGGGTCTCTTGAGCATGGGAAATGGGTCGATTCCTATATTAAGAAAAATAAGTTTGACTTGTCGATTACATTAGGCAATGCTCTGATTGACATGTTTGCAAAATGTGGAGATGTGGAGAATGCAAAAGCAATATTTAGTAAAATGCGTAAGAAATGTATAATTACATGGACAACAATTGTTTCAGGGCTAACAGTTAATGGGCAGTGTAGAGAAGCTTTAGTCATCTTTGATAGGATGTGTTTAGAAGGGATTAAACCGGATGATGTAATTTTCATTGCTGTTCTTTCAGCTTGTACTCATGGAGGATTAGTGGCCGAAGGTAAACGGGTTTTTCACCAGATGGTACACGAGTTTGACATAATACCAAGAATTGAGCATTATGGTTGCATGGTTGATCTTCTTGGTCGAGCAGGGATGTTAGAAGAAGCAGTCAGGTTCATAGATGAAATGCATTTGAAGCCGAATACTGTCATTTGGGCCAGTTTACTTGGTTCCTGTAAGATTCATAGAAATGGAGCATTGTTAGAGACTGTGACGAGAAAGATTCTGGATCAGGATCCTGCAAATCCAAGCTATTTTATCCTGCTTTCGAATTTGAGTGCAACATTTGGACAGAGGGAAGATGCTTTGAGTTTTCGGGTGGCAATGAGAAAGCAAGGAATAGAGAAAGTCCCTGGTTGTAGCTTAATCCAAGTAGGACACAGGGTCCATGAGTTTCTAGCCAAAGATACAAGGCATGAGCAAAGAAAGGAAATCTATAAAATTTTATGCCGTTTGAATGGACACTTGAAAGTCATATCTGATGTACTATGAAGTTATAATTTTGCAGCGCTATTTTGACCCGATATTTATTGCCACTCAGATATTGCTGGAATGGATAATTAGAAAGAATCCGGATATTACCTATTGCAGAGACAGGGGTAAGAGAGTTTACTTTATTGTTATATGTTGATTACTTGGCTTTACAAAATCCATAATCTGATGAGCTAACTTGTATCAATCTTTTTAAATGTCAAGGTTTCCTACTAGTAACATCCGAATGTTATATGGATGAAGAAAACTAAAACTTCAATTTTAAGATACTTTGTTCGTTTAAAGAAAGTTTCATAAGACAACAATGTCATGCCTAATAACATATGTATGTTTCCTAGTTTTGTAGGAGATGGACATGTTAATTCTCAAGACAAGTATCAGAAGTCAAAAAAGCTACAACTTTACGGATGATTTGCTTTGAATTTAATGATCAATTCATTCTGTGAGATAATTTGTCGTATCTGATGTTCATTCGAAATTCACCCTTTTCTCGAAGTGCTTCAGGTATCATACACGTGTAATCATCTCCAACATGAAGCATCGATTTTTATTGAAACAGGAAGCACAAATGCAAAGTTCCATGCTCGCTCTTTATGTAAAAGATATTATCTTTTAGACGCCACACCCTGGTAAGTTCCCTAATAACATTCTACATACCAAATTTATGCAGAAATCTGATAGAAAGTTGCATTTATTTATAATAACATACTGTTCCCTTTTCCTTTTTCTTGATTTTGTTCAATGAATTAAGATTTGTTAGAAGTAAAAAGTTTATGGAATCTTATGATAGTGATTTTGAATGATACATTGTCTGTATTTGGTACTTTACCTAGGCATATATTCCTTGATGAAGTTTCACTTTTTTGATGTTATGATTCTTCTCATCATTTATCTGACCAATGTTTTCGTGATTTCAGAATTTGATTGATTTGTCGGTATTTAGGATTAGGTCCGTGTAATTTAGGATTAGCATCGAGTCATGCAGACTAACCTATCTTGTAGGATACCTAAAACAGTCCAAGAGGAATAATTAAAGAATGATAATAACTTCATTAGTATGATAAGATCATGCTCAATTATTGTCCTTTGGAGAATATTTGTTGTAAATATTATCAGAACTAACTCGAATATTACTACCATGTTGAATTGCTCGGAGCAAAATCACGGACAATAGCATGTTTGACAGTCCTAAATAAGAATGATATTACAGGGATCTTGACTATATAACTAATTCCAGTAAGTTCACTCTGATTGAAAGTTGATTGTTTGAGAAAGTGATTCTTGATTTTTCAATTTTTGGGTAACCTCGAGTTACCAGTTTTGTTTCAAAATCCAGAACTACCATCTAATAATTGTTTGAGACGTGGAATCTAATTTGAGTTTGAGGAAATTTAGTAATTGGACTCGTCCTAAATTTCTATATGAAGCGCTTAACTCTTGTAATCGTAACCTAATTATAATAATAATAATAAGAAGAAGAAAAAACCTAGTACGGCTGCAGACGTAGACACTTTTCTGAAACACATAAAATTCTGGGTTGTTCTTGTTTACAATTTTTCTTTTGCTTGCTTCGACTACGTGACCTAGTTAGACTTGGCTTTCATTATTAACCAAAACGGGATAAGGCAGTACGGTATTACTAAGAATCTGGATCATGACAAACACGATTTGTATTCTAGTTCATTTTAACTCTTGAGCATTAATTAGGTAAGTAGAGTCCTTCTTTGAAGGGCAATGTTACCTTCAAACCCTTCCAAACCAGCCTACTATCATAATATGATGATTATGATGGTACCTTGTATGAACCCTTATATTTCAATTCTTCAAACAGATCTGGTTCAATCACACGACTCTGATTACAGTAAGTCAGTAGCATTTTAAAAAAAGGGTCATTTTCCCATTGTTTGAAAAGAGAAGCAGAGAAGTTATGAAGTATGGACAATCTTGGGAACAACAAATGAACAAAGAGATATAATGAAAGTGAAATTGATTGTGAAATATTAATCACAATGGATTTCATAGGACCCATTTTTATATAACCTCTAGTTTTGGATTAAATATAGATGATTGGTTCTTCTTGTTCGGGTTCGCAACAGCACGAATACTAATACAAATATACGTGCTCATCGAATTTTTCCCACCTAAATCATCCTTCGTGCGGGGATGACACATAGAGCGGTACAGATTCTTCATTTGCCTTGTTTCAGTACCCGTATTACTTCTAGGTTTGGGACCCGTATACGCACCACTTAAAAAGCCTGTCAATTGAGCTATAAGACTATAGGAATTGGACTGATCCACGTCTAACTCGTACAGAGTTATAACTTGAAAATGACCAAAATTTTGAATTTCAGTCGAATCCATCTTGACTAGAATAAACTCGATGATTTTATCATCGAATTCGAGGAATAGTGGTGGCGGGTCATTGTCGCCAACCACCGTTGAGCGGTGGGTTAGGTGAACATTGCCGTGGTGGTGATGCTAAAATGGTGGTGATGATCTTATAGCATTAAATTTGATTTTCATGTAGTTGATTTTGATGGTGATAGAAAATTATTTTTGATAATATTAGTATCTAGTTTAATTCAATTTCTACTTCCCAAATTTGTTCCTTTTTTTAATTAATTAAAATTAGCTGCAAAACGTTACTTGATTATGACTGTTGAAATGGTCGCAAACAAGATTTTAGTAGAATACTATGTTCACGTGAATATCTATATCTAACGTCACATAATTAAGTAAAATATAAACCAAAGGGTTCTTTTTTGCATGTGAGTAGGTCTACCAAAATGTACAATTTTCAATTTGGGTATATATTTGAAAATTACAAATAATATGACCAAAAATTAATTAAAAAAAATATTCATATTCTTTTTAATCCTTTTAAAAGTTTAATATTCTTTTTCCGGAATTTGCTTTCTTCATTTAATAAATATCCAATTCTTATTTCTTTTTTCGATATTTTTTGTTAGATTAGATTTTTAAAATTCTATTTTAATACCAAAATAAAAATAGCAATGGCCAATGGTTAAATTACTAGATGATCCATTTCAGTTGGGTTTGGCCCAGTTTAATGGGCCCTACTGATCAGCTTGAGGGCCCAGCCCATGTCATATGTAACTCATATTGCCTCTACATTTATTACTAAAAAAAACAACATTTTGTTATTTATATATTTTTCATTTTTCAATTTTTTCATATAAAAGTTTACATTTTTCAAAATTCAAGATTATTTATTACCGTTACATATTTAGAAAATTAATAAATTAATTTTTTTTATTTTTTTATTTTTTTATTAAATATAATCAATGTATACATCTGTCACACATAAATTCATATAATACCACCTAAATTGTCTATAGCCTTCGGAGTCATAAAAAAA
>JAYMTB010000595.1:0-13473 GCA_036897585.1 Francoa sonchifolia | reverse complement strand
TCTGCTGTTTCGGTGTCTTTCTGCAAGTGTTACTTAATCTGCCTGCATTTTATGACGATTTTCCATGAAATCCAAATGTCAAGTTGTGGCAAAGATGTACATTTCTTTTGTCCATAGAAAAGAAAGACATGGATTTTTGTACCAGACCAGGGAAGATATGTGATGCCTGGATAGATCCTGGAATTTGTTGAGAATAGGCCTCAAATTCCAAATTTGGGATATATATTAGAGTTTGTTTCCTAGTCCATGTAACTATGAATCTGTATTATCGTAATTGTTGCAGGTCAGATATAGGTTCTTGGTATGTGGTAGAAAAACCATCTAAGGTTTGAAATGGGATTGATATTTAGTAGTGTTAAATTACAGATTTGTTAACAGTAGGATTGTGGCTGGCATAATGAGAATGATCCAAAGGCTATACAACTATACTGCTTACTTATTCATTTGCATGTGACTAATGAAAGAAGTGGCATGAGTTGTGTGTTGGAGTAAGAAATTTATGGCTCTAATGTAGTTTTACCCAAAATCTGTGGAGTCCACAATGTATGTCCAATTATTTTTATCAAATTGTTATATGCCTGTAACTTCCCAGTTTTGACATTTTGCTGATCCAAACTCGACTAATTAATTTTCTTCTTTTCTACAATTTTAAGCTTTGTTCAACAGGATTCACTCATGTTATTAATGGGTGTGCGGTTGTTTATTTTGCCTTCATCTGATGGACTGAATTGTCATGATTGCAGCACGGCCCAACTGAATGCTTATTAAACACTGTGGAAGCTTGTGCAATTGCTATTTGGCCCAACCTGGTGAGTGTTGTTTCCAAACCATTTTTTATGCTCATGAAAGTGAGATGCTCTCATATAACACCTTATCATCATATTTTCAAAAGTTATGAAACAGTATATGGCTCATTTTAAACAGTTTTCCTTTGAAAACAAAACGAGTAGGATATCTCTATTTGAGATTCTAAACCTGTCGTCCATGACATGTATGTGTAAAATTTCTTATTTCACAAACTAAGATAGTGATATTTTTGGGTGAGGGTGCATCTTAATTCGCCTTTGAATACTACTGAAAACTATTTGTTTGGTTTTGGTGTAGGTTTACTTAAGAAATTTTGCTAAAATTATCAGTATGCATTCATTTTCAAACTTATGTCAAATTTCTTAATGAAATTGCACTGTGATGCAGAGTGAGCACTTTCCTTTTATTTCTTGTGTTGAGAATTTGGTATATGAGCACAATTACTCTGAATGGGAATCATGTTTTGAGAAGTTGGGGTTGAATGCGGAGCCTGTTTCTGATTGCTATAGCAACGGATACGGTAAAGAGGTTAGTATCTTGTCGAACTACATTTAGCTTTTAATATTTTAGTTCGAGCCGTATGACTTGTATTCCAAAAGCATATTGTTGTCAATATTCAGTATGGGCAGAAAATACATGGAGTGAAATGTTATTAAAGACTTGAGTACAAGCTTACATATTAAGAGAAGTGGAGGAAGTAATTAAAATGGCTTAATGGGTTCAGCCTTTCTGAACTCATTAAGATGGCAATCCTGTATGTACTTGCAGAACTTATTTTACAGATGAAACGGTCTTTGCTTCTTGGAAATTATATATTACAACCTTCAAGGGGGGCGGTACTAAAACATAATGTATTTTACAACTGTCTTTGCTTCATGCGACATGGATAAGTTTTCTATATTTATATGTTATTATACTTCATGTTGAATTAAGCCCAAACTTTTTTCTTGCTATTAAACTGATTGGCTCTGAATAATTGAATTCACTTTTTGCATGCAGCTTCAACTACAATATGCAGCTGAAACCGATGCCCTTCAACCTCCTCATAAATATGTGCCGTGGGTAGTTGTAAATGGACAGCCACTCTATGATGTTAGTTATTTTAACTGTTACGCAATTAAATTCTCACAGCTTTTCAATTTCTTGGATATACATGTGAGTGAAATTCAAAAGTTGCTGTAAAATTTTCAAAAACGATCTTATTTTCCCTGTTGCAGGACTACGAGAACTTCCTTACCTATGTTTGCGAGGCTTATAATGGCACTGATGTGCCAGAGGCTTGCAGCAAACAAGCTGTCATGAATGTTCAAAACAAAAATGCAAAGTTGAAAGATGCAGTTTGCTACACAGATGACACGGCAGTGTCCAAATTATCAAGACAAGTAAGTGCAGCCATTGGTTTGTGGATACGCCAAACGAACACTGCAGCTTCAATTTAGATGAAGCAAGCAGGTATGCTTTAAAGCGAATATTGCTTCCGTTGCAGAAAAATCTTTTGTTTGCTGGTTATGTAACAACTTTAATGTAAATAATTTGCCCTCAAATAAATGAACGAAAGGTTTTTTATAATTATTTTTCAATTTACCTAGTTGACTGAAATAAAAATTTCGCAATAGAAATTATATCTCAAGTATATATTCCAACAGTATTTGAAAATTAAATCAAGCCAATCTTAGGGTATAAGATCACAAATTAGATCTAAAATGAGTGAAATCAAATCAAATCAATACAAAGAAGAATAATATCGACATGGCTAATTAGATTAATCACACGAGACAACAGAAAGAGCAACACGAAGATCATTCGAGGTTCCACATATATACATTCTATAAGTTTCGATTTCATTTTGATAACCCTTAGGACTCCCGGCAGCATAGTGATTGCCACTCACTCTATCTCGCATTGAAAATATAATTTCCCTGAGAATTGGTTCGTGGCCATTGAGAAGATTACCCATGCTCAAAACTTTTCGCCATGACTGGTTAGCTGTGGGCAGAGTAAACATATTTGATACAACTTGTCTCTCAGAATTCCGTACTTGCAGCTTCATGTCAAATTCCTAGCAAGATGTAACACAGTTGTTGAATGTTAGCGAAAGTTCTAACAGTTGCCCCCGCTGCCCCATTTTTTTCTTTCAGTTATGGTATGGGTAGCAGATAGTTCGATGCAACTATGATGCATCATATTGTCAGTTTACATATAATTGTCAGTACCAACCCGAGGTACTCGTTTCCAAGAAAAAGTAAACCTCGAACAGAACTGAACCGAATTGATTGGTCCAGTTTTCCGGGTTAGGTCAGTTTAGGTTTCACCCCTACCAAAGACTCCTGATCCAAATTGATCGCTCTATATGGAGCCCGGGGAGAGGTGAACGTTAAAAGCAAGCTTAGAATTGCGAGTGCTTCATAACATTCATGTGAGGATATGCACTTATCTGGTAGACTGATGAATGAAATTGGTGGGCATGGCATAGAGGCATCTTACCTTTTGAAAATCGTCACCTGCTGCTGAGCTTGTTCCCATTCTCGGAAGATAAAAGTTGAAGTAGTCTTCGAAAATCTCTTTACTCAGCTGTGGTGCTTGCAAGAATTTGCGATGAAGTGAAGCTGCAAGAGTTAGTAATCTTTCAACATGTTCAAAAACAACACACAGTCGTTTCAAGTCATCAATCATCTCACTGCCAGCTGATAAACGATTTGCTGAAACACACAGAAATGTCAATTTCAACACTAGAGAAAACGGTGAAGTTAAAAGAAGATACGATGAAAATAGAGACACTACATACTTTGCAAAGGCCTCAACGCAGACGCTATGGTAAGATAAAGTTGGTCCATTTTGGTCATCATCTGCTTCAAGTCTCCAAAACTAGTCTGGTTTAATGTATCAGCTGACGCTCTGAACGCAGTACAAACCATTTGTTCAAGCAATTGATGTGGTCGGACAGTTTCCAAGTAATGAATAATCTACAGAATTTAAGATCGCACAAAGAATCAGAGTAAAGCATAATAAGATAGCGGAAAAACTCCACAAAGACAAGAATGTAGAGAAAACTTGTGAAAGAGCATTTAATGAGAGAGCGAGTTTCATATTAGAAATATATATTAAGCACAATATATTTCGGACAAATAAACTTGCCTTCTCTCCTTCTCTATTTGGATCTAAAAGAGGTTTCTGTTCAGAAGCTGGCAAAGCAGGTGCTTCATTCCAGATCTTCCGCCATAAATTCCCATGCTCAGACATTCTCTGAGAAAGACGACCTTGAGGAGGCCAATCAGTATGATTGGATGTTTCACTCGGGCCATTGTCATCATTCTGCCAATCTCCAGGTGAATGCCAACGAATAAAATCCTCAAAAACTGCTTCTGGATTTGCTGCTTTGAAAGCTGACATGTCTATTCCAATTATGATGAAACATCATTAACACGTATAATGTTGCATAAGGGCAAGCCCATAAGGTGATTACTAACATAGGAAAAGAAGATAATATTTATAATAATCAGAAAAATTTAGCTGGTGATGAATGAATAAGCTTTTCTAAGTTTCTTACCTGAAGATAAAATCTCTTTCTCCAATTGAGCAGAAAAGTTCTGTAATGATATGGAAACATCAGTCAATAACAATAAAAAATTTCAAAATCGTCATACAAATTGAAACATAGTACCACTTTAAAATAAGATGATAAAATGTCACATTGAATATCATGTGTCAGCAATGACAGATGAATCAAGTGGATTCAAACTATCAGGTATAAGATGGGAGTGAGCATTTTCTACCCAAGCATAATGCAAAAAAATAATAAGAATTCAGTCAAACTAATTTGTGTAATTATAGAAGTTTAAGCTTACAAATGAACTGTTGAAGGCTTCAACTGCCTGGAGCCGTTCTTCGTGCATGTCTTCTGTCATAAGTGGTGCATCCTACAGTGATTCAAAATTGAAAAATTTGTTAGTCTTTATACTTGGTAAGAACATAAAATAAAATAACTTCAAATACTACAGATAATAGAGAAACCTGTGTGAAGGGTGCATGCATGATCTGACATGACTTAAGAAGCATCATTGACCCCACCCTTCCAGCTGATCCCCTCCTGATACTATGTGAAGAATTTAGATCAGCAGATCCCACAGAATCATGAGTTTTTGTAGTACAGCTAGATACATTTGTTAGAGAATTACACAAACCATCTGTTGTCAAGGAGCAGGAGTATGAACAAAAAAGTATACACAAATTAAATGCACTGGACAACAAGCTAATCATTAGTTAACATGTATTTTTATCAGGGTACCTATGACTATCAAACCATGAGCAGCTCACGAGAAGTGATGCAACTAAAACTCCATATATTCTCTATTTTCCAGAATCCTAAACTAAGTGCAATATCTCATATTCTCAACTTAAAAATTGCGAATTGTCAACAATGATTCAAAAAGAAGCTACCACTATGTATAGAAGATGTTTGTGCCAACTCATATTCAAAGCAAGATGTGCGCCATCTAGGCTGGCTAGGACTACTAGTCTCCCAGCAGTTGATAATACATGATTGCTGGCAGAGAAGGCAACTTACCTATAGCTATCATTGCAAATTAATACAAAAGAATCTTTCATGAGACAAGGGAGACACTACTTTACTACAAGATACAAGCATGGCAAGACTAAACATGTTATAACAATCCAGCACCCAATAGCAATAGTCTCTTCCCATAATTGACTGGCAGTGGAAACATCATGTTGAGAAGGAAAGCCCAGTTCTTATTTTAACTATAAGTGAACGCAAGCTCCTCTGACATCCAGGCTCATGACATACCTTGTTCTCCCCAACTCCAGGGAAGAGAACAAATGTGGTGTCAGTGTGCTGAATAAATTATTGGAGTAATTAATTAATGACTTTGATCTAACAAAATAGGAAAAAAAAATTTGCAAAATTTAAGAGGAACTTCATAACTATTTAAGATAAATTAGTAGTTATAGTGAAAACAAAGGAGTTCTCACTTGCTTAGTTCACCTGTCACGTTTCATATCTAAGTCTTCACCAGGAACTTGGGAGATGGATGAGTCCTCATCAAGATCATCTTCCTGCATTTACAATAATGTACAAATTTTATGAAAAAATAAAGGAAGAATGATAATCACTGGTTCCAAAGCAGAGTAAACAGTAGAAATAATGAAACCACAAGGTCAAAAAGAAAGACCATTATGACCTTGAAGTGAGCAGAAGCAGGATCTTTGCTTCCAATACAATCTTGATAGTCTTCATTTAGTTGATTCTTCTGTTCAATGCATATTGCAAGCTGAGAGCAAAGAAGCAAGTGAGACAATTTTGGCTTTTGTCATCATATATGCTTTAAAAATAACACAAAAGGTATTCAGATATACTAAATTTAAAGAACTACAAATTTCTACATAACCGAGAAAAAAGTATTCAGATATATTAAATTCATCAATTTTCAAGAGTTTTTCACGTTTGTCTATTCTCCAGCTCTTTCTTGAAATTTTCAGAACTTTTCCTATTTTAAATTTGTCAAGGCAACCCCTGAAGACAAAATTCAGTCATTGGTTGCACCTAAGTCCTTTCCAAGAATTCTACAGTCTTACCATTTGTAGTTTCTGATGGGTCACACAGAAGGATAGGTCAATCGAACCACAGGATGGCATTTGTGGCAATGGTTGTGATTCTTCCCAACACCACCGAACTTCTCGAACAAACTCTATCCAGAGCACAGCAATAGCTAATTACACAAACAAAACCAAGGTTAGTCATTAAGATAAAAAGAACAAATAGGGAAAAATCTAAACCAAATGTCCCCATGTAATTAATAAATACCTCAGTAACAAATTTATATGACCCAATAAAGCTTGCTATTTTCATACATACCGCGTATATTGCAATCGCCAAACCAAAGAGAGTGTAAACAAAACTGCGTAAAAAGAGATCCAAGAGGTGCGCCTTTAATAGATCGAGAATTCTTATGCTCGCCCTTTGCAAAATCTGGGAGTTGCACTCCTGCAGTGACAATCCTAAGCATGAAATCAAACAATAGATGGAAACACACAAACGAAGTGTGACTGAGGGAATAAGTCATGCTACTAATGAAAACCATTCACATCAAGCAAAACCATTAGCTATAGGCAGGAACAAAGAACGTAAGAAAAGTACCCTCATGAAAGAGTTCTTTAATCACACGATCAAGCACTGTCGGTGGAGGGATTGAAGACTTCAATCCATCAGAACCTGGGTTTTCAACTGCTAAACCAGAAAGAACACAAAGGAATGGGAATCTTAAAACACTAAATGAGTTCTCCAGCTGATACAATTATACAACCAAAACCAGGCATCTTTTCTAACAGATAACACTTAACAAATGAAATATGAAAAGTTGATGCGCATGAAATTACTCAAACCTGATACAAAATCTTCCATAAACTGAGCCTGAAAGGACATATCCAAAGCATCAATCAAAAGGCATAATTGGGAAGCAAATCCAACTCTTTTTCCTTTTGAGTCATCACTTCTGAAAAAAGTAAATTATAAGACTTAGGCATATCAATAGTCAATCAAAATCCATTTAAAGCACCGACAAGAGATATGACAACTATCATGGTAGACCAATCCGAATTTGAATGTATGAAGGATTTGCAGAACTATAATTATCCCTATATACCAAATCTATAGGTCTTTTTGCTTTCAAATTAATAACAAACTACCAAAAAAAAATTATGTTACAACTGACTATGATTTCAACAAAAAACTTAAAGCACAGTTTCGACAAACAGGGTTTCCTACAAATAGTTTTAATAGACTTTTGCTGTTCGGTAGAAGAGAAAAGTTTTAAATATTCCAGTGCACAACACCTCAAAGAACAAAGATACTATTTTTTCCCTTTTTGCACTCTATTAAAATCCTTACAAGTTTGGACATAAGATCCACTTTTCAGCTTCATGTGGAGAAGCATTTTCCAATTCAGCCATTTCCAGCGAGCTTTCAACCATCTTCTCTGACCATATGGCAATCAATTCAAATCCTGTTTTCATTTATTTTATCAACAACAAGGACGAAACAGTCTGGACTCTGGAACAACTGAGTCAAGCACAAGGGAACATGATGAGATATCCTTCAGATAACTGTACCTTTAACTGGATCCTCTGCAGAATACCATTCACTCCAAGGACAATCATCATCCCATTGTGTTCTGTTACGGATGTCCCCCCTGGGACTTTCTCCAGATTCTGTAATTTCAGCATTAGTTCCCTGGACATCATCTTCATCATTGTAAGGAAGGGTTCTGTATGTCAACTTCATTTTGAAATGCACTCTGAATATATGCATTGAGAAGTCCAACGTGGAATAGGCCTTCAAAAGCAGATGAGAATATAAAAGTTGGGAAACTATGAACAATACAGTACAACCATAAAACTGATACAAATGCAAAACTATTGCACAAACTTATCCTGTGAGAGATTATGCACGGACAGAGCATACCAAGTTATCTATATAAGTTATAACTAGACATGTAACATTTGGAGTTCAAGTTCAGTTCTGTTTGATTGATTGGAAAAAATAGAGCTAATATGAGAAGCGTACAAACCAGAAGAGCTAAAGAACAATAGCGTCCCATAAAATATAGTGTCATTCCTAAAGCAAATGAAACATGAAACCAACCCATAACATGCAAACTAATGTTTGGGGTGGATTTATCAAAGTTGGAGGGAAATGAAAAGGAAGATGGAGAATTACTGACAATTTTCATGTTCCTTTACCCACTCACATTTCTAAGATCAAGATAAAGCATAAGGATAAACGAAATCTAAGCTAGAGGTATATACTAAATAAAAATTACAAGGCTTAAATACACTAATACCCCCCAAACTTATACCCTTATAACAAAGTGTCCTCCAAACTATTATTTGTAACGTTTTACCCTTAAACTCGTTTTGTCTCATTTTGTAATTTCCGTTAAAACCTCTGTTAGTTGTCCTACGTGGCTAAACTGTTTGCCTAGTCATCCATGCCACGTGGTCGCGTGAGTTTTTATATATTTTTATTATTTTTTTATTTTAATTTTTTTTCTTCTTGTTCTTCATCATCATCTTCTTCATCTTCATCATATTCTTTCTCCCATTTTTCTTGATTTTCCCAGCTACCAAACAAAAATGAACAAACTCAAAAAATCAATGAAACATACATTCCGCTTCACCGTTTCACTTTATTCAACGACAAAACCAGAATTAAAACGAAAAATCACTTTTCTCTCACTTTCTTCGATTTTCTCAACAACCAAACAAAACTTAACAAACTACAAAATCAAGCAAACATTATGTAAAAAAACACAGCGATTTGCCTCAAGAAACAAAATCAAAGAGCGATTCTCCGGCAAGAAACAAAGCGTTGATCAAATGAGAGAATGAAATCAAAAGGAATAGCTACCGGACACGCCAAAACCCTAATTCCAAAATCCCCAAATTACATAAAATCAGAAAAACCCTTTTCATAAAATCTCAAATCAACATAAACCCTAATTCCAAAATCCCCAAATTACATAAAATAAAAAAAAACCCTTTTAATAAAATCTCAAATCAACACAAACCCTAATTCTAAAATTTCCAAATTACACAAAATCACTAACAATCAAATCAGCTCGTCAACTTCAATACACACATGAGATAAGATATAAAAAAATGATTCGGTGTAGAACAAGAAGAAGGAGAAGAAGAAGATGAAGAAAGAAGAGAGAAGAAGATAGAAAAAAAAAATTAAAAAAATACGTAAGGAACCCATGCGACCACGTGGCATGGATGACTAGGCAAACAACGATTTAAAATTTGGTCACGTAGGACGACTAACGGCAGCTCTAACGGAAATTATAAAAATGAGACGAAATACGAGTTTTGGGGGTAAAACGTTACAAATAATAGTTTGGGGGCACTTTGTTACAAGGGTATAAGTTTGGGGGTATTAGTGTATTTAAGTCAAATTACAAAAGAAAGGATTTTAAGGTAAAGAAACTGAAATAAGATCTGGTGAGGGAACTTACAAATTTAGAAACAAACAACTCGTATAGTCCTTCCAAATGCATGAGTTTTATTGGAACCTGGCTACCAATGCGGTCTGCCTCAAATCTTCGAGTAAAAATTGTTCCCATGTTTTGAATACCAATATAGGCTTTCCGAGAAGGATCATGCACTGGAACAAATGCTGGCCACAAACTGCATTGCAATTTAGTGTAAAAGATTACAGTTTGGTCTGACTTGCTCAAATTTTAATTCAAATGTGCAGACGTCTTATTCAAATATGAAATAATGCATGGTAAACTTTGTACCGAGAATAGTTCGAGGCAAATTACAGAAACTTATTAATTCACTTTAGAGGTTAAGAGACAATATGCCAGTTTGGTTTATTCATACATTTAAGTTGGCGTGGATTTAGTAATGAATATAAAAGGAAATAGAAAGCTAAAGTTTAACTCGATAATCCACCTGGAACAATTCGACAAAGAAATAGCAACTGCACTGAGAAGCTTGCTAGACTCAGGTGAGTCAAGAACCACACCACTGGCACTTTGAGGAGCAATCACCTAAATATATGTGCACAAATGAGAATGATACACAGGAACTAATTTCATACAAAGTGCAAGATAGTAGATGAAAACGTACCAAAAACTCCTTTAGACCAAAGCACAATTGGAGATCATGAAGATTGCAATTCCAATCCAAAATTTTCCCTGCATCATCTAGAACATAGAATAAATAAAAACTAAAACATCCTAGCTAAGTGGCTGATTAAAGAAAAAAAGAAAAAAATCGAGTACCGTCATCGTTGTTTTCAAAGTAGTACTCCATGCAATAACTTTTCATGGCATACTTCAACTCAGATTTGACCTTATACAAGTTTTTTGAAAGATCCAAGTGAATTGCACCTTTTTCCTACCCGAAAAAAAAAAAAAAAAAAAAAAAAAAAAAAAAACAATAAGAACAGTATGTTGGAGGTTCAATGGATGACTAGATTAAAAGGGGTAGACAAATTTGTAATGTATTTGACCATCCAAAATTATCATAGAAATGTAACATTGAAATAAACCAACATAAATACATTCTAAATAGATTTCTTTGTGTATTACTATCAGAAAAACCAATATATAACAAATCCAAGCAACCCTACCAACAGATTCTTAGGGCCATCAGCCAGCCATTGGCGACAAACCGCTTCTATTTCAGAAATGAACCTGTAATTAGAAAAAAGATAATAGTAGTATCAATTCCTTCTTCTATATTACACAGTATAACATATATAAAGTTATAAAATAAAAGATGGATGAAAGAGAGGACACTTGAATCATTAAATTATAAAATCAAAATACCTTTCCCATGAAGATGCAAGAGTGAAATCGTCAAACCTTTCAAGCTGCATCGATATAAATGCCAGTTAAGTATCATATTTAAGAACAATTTTCCTTCGCTCAGTTGCCACTATAAAGGCAATGTTAGCAGCCATTAAAGGTATTTAAAGTCCAAATGTTCAAGGTGTGACAATTTTATTTGCTTCCTTATACAGAAACCATGGACGGCCACAATTTGTGCCACTGTGAGCCACAACCACTAATTTCAACCAACATATAGAGACATATTGTTAACTATACTTTTGATTATACTTATTTTGAGCATATTTCACCGTCTAAAACAAAATCAACTGAAAAACAAACGAATCGATGAAAGAAGATAGCAATAGACGAGAATTGCAGAATCTCAGACAAAAGCATGAATAATTGCTAAATGCAAAGGAACAGCATAAGGAAGTACCTCCTCCTCCTGATCGTCATCTTCTCCCTCCGATTCCATCCTGCTAGTTGATGCCATTAAAGATCCGACTAAGCACAAACCTAACAGCTCACGGAAGAGCCACACTCTTGAATCTCAGTAACTCTCCTCTGCAAAAAGATACACATAGACCGGCAGTATTTCAACAAAACAGATGCCGACAACTGAAATTGAGAATCAGATTGAGATCCGTCCGTTCGGCGAAGGAGAAAATAGACGCCGATGGCGGAATTTCATGTCGTCATTAAAACGGAAACTGATAAATTGCTGCTTTCCGACGCCATAGCAAAACTTGAGGGCAAAGAAATACGAGTTGAGCAATTAAACTTCATGCCTCGTATCTTTAACTATTTATGAAGTTACCCCATGAGTTCTTGAATTTGCAAAACCTCCTATAGATTGCCACGTGTATTGGGCTTTCAAAAGGGGCTCAATAAATATTTCTTGGTCCAGCCCATATAATATTGGGCCTACCTAATCCAAAATCGGCCCTGCATCTGTTCAGGCCCAAATCCAATTTTTTTATTTTTCTTTTGCATGAAGGGTAATTGTGCCATTAATAAATGGACCACTTATATGAAAAGTAAATAAAATAAAGTATGCACCATATGGTAGATCAATATTTGAATTACATAAAATCCAAAATTCAAATTTATACTTGATTAATAAAAACCGAAGTCAATCAATATATATATTAAAATTTGGTTTTACTGCTCGATCTCAACTTATTTATAATATTAATCAAAGATCTAATTTTTCAGTATCTTATATTATCATATTATTACTTTTCTTTTAATTTAATATATAACAAATTCTATTAAACTTGTAAATTGACCTAGTAATTAAAAATTTATAACTCCATTCAAACTCAAGACTAGTGAACTCGAATTACTCACTTGTTACTAGGAGTATAAAGGAGTCAAACTATTCGTTAGCTATTCGGGATCGATCTAATGTATACTAGAATTCGATTCAAATATATCCGAATTTGAGTAGCTCAAATAATTAATCGCGAACCTAATTAAACTTCTATATATAAACAGATTTTTTCAACTTTCAACTTTTAAATTATACTTTATATGTATAAAAATAAATAAAAAATTTCTTTATCATTGTTGAGAAATTAAAATGTATAAAAATAAATTAAACTAAAAATGAAATAAATTGTAAAATTACACTTAATCAAGGATCGGGTGGAGCTATTAAAGTATTTAGTCTAATCAAATTCGAAAAAAATAAAAATAAAAACTTGATCGAGTTCAAATTGAGCAGCAAATTTTGTCATCTGTTTTGACTCCACCCCTACTAATTATTAGTTAGAGATTATGAATACCTTTGTCTCCTTTAAACTATTGCCTGAACGTTTCACCAGAATGGGTGACTGAGGGCTGCTACCAACGACCAACGACCAACGAGATTGAAAATGGCTTTGGACAGCATAACAACGTCAATTTTACCTAAAGTCCGACACTTTCCCAAAATCAACGGAAAATAAAATTTATATTTTGATGTATTCGGCCCCCATTTAATAACAGTGGGCCCATGTTCCACACCACAACAAAATCCCTGAGATTTAGATGCTCACCCATTTGGAAATATAAATATATTTGTAATTATAGAAAATTATATATTACACTATTTATAGTATTAATAATTTGATAAATTTTTTTAATGAAATTTGCGAGTAATTCATTAAAATTTTGAAAATTCTTTTCTCAAATCAATGTTTGATTTGGGTCATTTGATCTTAAATTTTCAATATTATAAATTATTTTTAAAAAATTATATACTTTCATTAGTAATTAAATTAATTATTCTCGTAAAAATTATTATATTTTTTTAGTATAAAAATTTAGA
>JAYMTB010000594.1:0-13479 GCA_036897585.1 Francoa sonchifolia | reverse complement strand
CAAGTAAGTTTATTGTTTATATAGTTCTGTTCATATGCTTAACAGTAGTCATGTCCGTGACAAAAGTGTGTAGATTTGCATCGCCGTAATTTGGGTGGTCCAAGATTTGTCTTTCTTTGTAGTTTTTTTGTCCTCTATTTCAAAGTATATCAAGTTATTTTTCTTTGTATGGTAATTGTTTGCATGATAGCCAGTGCCACACTAAATCTAGGTTTGCTATATCTTACATAAAAAAAATTATATAATATATTACAATCTGTTATTGTTCATTCTGCTGGCATTGTATTCATATGAACTACGTGTGCAGTATACATGATTTGTACTCGACAAGAATATATGCCTAATACTGTCTGGCTATATCTTTTTATTTGTTTGGCATATGCAAAGTGAAATTCAAAAGATGAATCTGTGTCTTTCACTTGCTACTTTTATCAAATTTTGAATACGTCATGAACATTCATTGTCATATTAATAGAAAGAGCTGCTGGGTAACTGAAAACCATGCCAAAAGGAGTGAGGCCCTAGCTTTACATACCTTTGCTTCCAAACCAATTTTCAGCTTGTAAATTCTTTTTTGACACTTCCTGCGCATGTAATTGGGAGCAGCAGCACGTACTTGAGATTTGCTTAACAATATGGTAGAATTGAAGTTTCTGTGTGGTCTGAATGAACAAATAATTAGGTTCCTACTCTTAGTTAAATAACTTTTCACCCTTTGAGCAATTTTTTTTCAATCCAGTTTCATTTTGACAGAGCCAGTTAAACTCCTGCAATGTAATACTGAAAATTCTAACTGATCTTCAATCTTAATACATACACGGGTAAAAATTGAGTCTTCAGCAGAATTGGTTTTCATGCCACTAAAAATTGCTTAGGAATGAAAGTTCAGAATTTTTATTTGGCGGTGTGATTGATCTTGATTATTTTGAGAAGAAAGTATCAGCTATAACAGAATAAATCTATGATTTTCTGATTGTGGTTTAATGAATTTCAACATAAATGAACTTCGATCTGTAATTTGCAATTGATAATTTGTTAACCTAGGAGTCATCATAACCGTTTGTACTTTTGTGCAGTTAGTCTCAGCCAGCATGACTCATCAGTATCCATCCAGAGTGCAACTACATTTATTCCACCTCCTTCAACAGCTAGATCAGTGTCGATGAGAGATATGGGCACAGAAATGACTCCTATTGCTAGCCAGGAACCTTCTAGGAATGGGACACCTGTAAGGGCAACAACACCCATTCGCAGCCCAATTTCTTCTAGGCCATCGTCTCCTGGTAGAGCTGCACCAGTTTCATCTCCAAATGATAAATCTAATGCTCATCTGGATCCTAACAAGGAGTTGTCAGAAAAAGAGCTACAAATGAAAACTAGGAGAGAAATAATGGCGCTTGGGGCTCAGTTGGGTAAAATGAACATTGCTGCCTGGGCTAGCAAAGAAGATGAGAATAATGATGCATCCACTTCGCTGAAAACTGTAGCAGCAGAACAACTGGAAAAGAGTGTCATTGAGACACGTGCGGCATCTTGGGAGGAGGCCGAGAAAGCCAAGCATATGGCCAGGTTATATATACTCTTACACCATTGGTTTAGTTTGTACAAAATTTTCTTTCTGTAATCTTTCATTTTCTGGACTCAAATGAACTTCTTTTTCATATGTAAGGTATAGCTTTACGTCCTTATGTCATGCCATACTCTTCAAGTGCATGAAACTCACATGGTATTGGTTGGGATCTGACAAATTCTAAAGGGCATTATTGATTTCCAGTTACTTTCAAAATAGTTGTTTAACCTAAGTCTCTTTATAGATAAAGCAAGTCTAGTTTTATTTATGTATATCACCTTTCCATTTTGAAGTAAGAATTAGGGTACTGTTGTGCTTTGCACCTAGAACTATACCTTGCATATGAATAATATTGATGTCATACCCATTTTTCAATGGATAAGATCTATTATGAAAAGCTATCTGAATTCTAATATGTAATCTGTTTAATTTTGGACCTGAAGTTTATAGTTATGACTGCAATTATCCAGGTTCAAACGTGAAGAGATGAAAATTCAGGTGTGGGAGAACCACCAGAAAGCTAAAACAGAAGCTGAGATGAAGAAGATTGAGGTATTTAAAAGTTGCTTACCCTGTGACTTTTATATTGCCAGGCATGCTGTTCTTTCTATTTATTTTCTTTCACGCATGTCAAAATACGAAACCTAGTTAGGCAGATGAAAGAAACTCGCATTGGTATTCCCTGCTTCTGATCCTGGTACACCACCTAGATAATTTCCTCAAATTGTGTTGTTGACATTCATACCAAGGAACGATGACATTCTTGAAAGGCAATGATTATTAGTCGAAGTTTCTGGATTATAGTCATATACAGTCATTAGGGTGCCCTCTATGGTGCATTTTAGTTTAACAGCGTTCAAACTTCAGATTTTCACCGATTTACTCTTTCAAGCATTCATTCTAGAACAATTTATGGATATCAGGTTGAGGTTGAAAGGATAAGGGGATGTGCTCACGACAAGCTAATGAACAAACTAGCATCAGTTAGGCACAAAGCTGAAGAGAGACGACTAACCGCAGAAGCCAAGAGAAACCAGCAAGCTGTGAAAACTGAGCAACAGGCAGACTATATACGCACCACAGGACGCATCCCTTCTTCGGGTTGCTGCTTTGATTGGTGCCCTTTAAAATGTCTTTGCGCCCGATAAAGTATCGCTATCATATTCTCTGCTGTTTTCTTAATATTTTGATGTTCATGCGAAATTCTTAAATCATATTTTATATTGTTTGCATACACGAATACGTTGAATATCTCTACTCGTGTCCCCTTGTCTAAATAGTAGATCAATTATCACTCGAAAAAATTCTCATTCATGTTGCTCAACCCCCATCATTTTCCTACCTTTCTCTATTACTTAAGATTTTTTTTTTTTGTCAAAGGGTTTTTATCTCGACTGAGTACTAGACCACATCGGTAATACATTTTTTTTTTTCGGGCATTATTTTATATAAGGGCTAATAGTACTTTTCCTCCTATCAGTTCGCTCGATTTACAAAAAAATTATCTTTTGTGTGGTATATGCACTGAACTTATTCTTCAATTGATTTCCAATTTTTTCACACGATTTTAATGATATTTAGCTATTTAGTAAAAATACAAATAAATTATTTTTGGCTTAAATATATGTGATCCCCTAGATTTTTATTTATGTAACAAATATTTTCATTAACTCTTAAAAATCTCAAATATCTCCCTCGATTTTTATTTTACACCTAGATGTTTAACTTTCGTCTAATTTCTGTTAAGTGATCTACTTTCGTCCAATTTCTGGTAAGTGATCTACATGATCCTGTTTTTTTTTATTTAAAAAAAAAATTAAAATTATAAATTTATCTTTCTTCTCTCTTTCTAATTGAAATCTGAGTTAGATTCGAAAAAGCAAATAACTCAGATTGATTTCAAGATTTGAATTTTGATGGGTGATCAATGCGAAACTAAACAATCGAAATAGGGATTGGTGAATAACTTAAGCTTGGGTCCGATTGGTCTGGATATATGAGTTAGGTTTGGGTTCGAAAATTAGGAATGTGGGTTGAATTTGGTGGATTGTCTATGAGTTCAATATCATTTTTGAAAAAAAAAAAAAAATGCGTCATTATTAAAAGGTTGAAAGAATGAAGAAAAAGAGTTAAAATGACTGCTATAAAATAAAAATTGAGGAAACTATTTATTACCCAAATAAAAATCTAAGAATTTTAATGGTATTCAAGCCATGATTTTGTGAGCTAAAAATTGGATACCTACAAAAATTAAAATGAACAAGATAGATATATATAAAAATTATGTATGTAAATATCAAAGAGTTTTTATGAATAGAACATATTACTCTATAACCATTTTAATTAATTTTAAAAATTCAAAATTTCCATTTGGGTTTATCAAGAAACGACATGTCGTTCCTACATCAGGCAATTCAATTTGAAATTTTGACCTTGTTTTACATTTATGTCAAAATAGAAACATTGATGAACCCTAATACCATCATCATCACCAAAACCCTTTTACTCAGTAGCTATGAAATCTCATTTTTCAGCTAAAAATCGATGCAATCTCATCTCTAACAATGAATCCGATTAATGCCTTTTCCATTTTCCTTTTTTTCTTCTTATTATTATTATCTAAGATGCCATTTTATCTCCGCAATCTCTTGTGCAGCGGATGCCACAAAACCCTTCAACGAGTAAGCATTTTCTCTTCAAATTATTCAGTTTTTAAGGCCCTTTTTGTTAATTCTTCAGTATCGAAATCATCAATGCGAGTTAATGGGTCTTTAGTATCGCATCCTTTGATTTGGGTTACTAGTTTTTTTGTTATTTTTCGTTTTCCTTTTGTTTCCAAGTCGTGTTCAAATTCTTTGTCTGATGATATGAATAAGGAGTATTTGAGGAGTATTGTTGTAGAAGGTCGTTGGGATGATCCTAAAATTGTTAATTTGTTTGATTCGGCTTTGGCGCCTTTATTGGCTTCAAGGGTTTTGTTGGAACTGAAATGGGATCCGAAGTTAGCATTGAAATTTTTTAAATGGGTGAAAACGAGAACTGGGTTTCGACACACTACTGAGTCTTATTGTATTTTGGCTCATGTATTGTTCTGTGGGAAAATGTACTTTGATGCCCATGCAACTGTTAAGGAATTGATTTTAGCGAGCCAGGAATTGCCCGGTTGTGATGTATTTGATTTGTTATGGGCGACAAGGCATGTTTGCAATCCGGGGTTTGGAGTTTTTGATTGTTTGTTTAGTGTTTTGGTTGAGTTGGGAATGCTTGAGGAGGCGAGCGAGTGTTTTTTGCGGATGAAGAAGTATAAAGTTCTGCCAAAAGTGCGTTCTTGTAATGCACTTTTGCTTGGTTTCTCAAAATTGGGGAAGGGGGATTTGTCAAAGAAGTTTTTTAAGGACATGGTGGGAGCGGGTATAACCCCATCAGTTTTCACATACAATATAATGATAGATTATATGTGTAAAGTTGGGGATTTGGAAAGCGCAGAAAACTTGTTTTCACAAATGAAACAAATGGGGTTTACACCAGATATTGTCACATATAATTCCCTAATTGATGGGTATGGGAAGGTTGGGTTATTAGATGAATCAGTTTGTATATTTCGAGAAATGAAGGATGCAGGATGTAAACCTGATGTAATAACATATAATGCATTAGTTAATTGTTTCTGTAAATATAAAAGAATGCCTCGGGCTTTTGAGTTTCTCAGTGAGATGAAAAATAATGGGTTGAAGCCGAATGTTGTAACTTACAGCACATTTGTTGATGCATTTTGCAAAGATGGGATGATGCAACAAGCGATCAAATTTTTTGTGGACATGAGAAGAGTTGGTCTTTTACCAAATGAATTTACATACACTTCTCTCATAGATGCAAATTGTAAAGCTGGTAATCTTGGTGAAGCAATGAAGCTGGTTGATGAGATGTTCCAGGCAGGAGTTGAATTGAATGTTGTTACTTATACAGTATTGGTGGATGGCCTCTGTGAAGAAGGGAGAATAAGGGAAGCAGAAGAAGTTTTTAGAGCAATGATGCAAGCTGGGATAGAACCTAACCAAAAGACATATACTGCCCTAGTTCATGGGTACATTAAGGCTAATAACATGAAGAATGGAATGGATGTTATAGAAGAAATGAAGAAACAAGGAATCAAAACTGATCTGTTACTGTATGGCACAGTTATTTGGGGTCTGTGCAGCCTAAATAAGCTTGATGAGGCTGAGGCTTTGATAAGTGAGATGAAGGCATGTGGGCTAAACTCAAATGGTGTCATATGCACGACACTTATGGATGCTTATTTCAAGGCCGGGAAAACCACCGAGGCATTCAATCTACTACAAGAAATGCGTGACTTGGGTAATGATATAACGATCGTTACTTATTGTGCATTACTTGATGGTTTGTGCAAAACGGGATTGGTTCAAGAGGCAATTAATCACTTTGGTAGGATGCCTGAACTTGGTTTGCAGCCTAATGTGGCTGTGTATACAACCCTAGTTGATGGTCTTTGTAAAAATAACAGTCTTGAGGCAGCGAAGAAGCTATTCAATGAAATGCTGGACATAGGTCTGGTTCCAGATAAAACTGCTTACACTGCTATGATTGATGGGAACTTAAAGAATGGTGATCTTAAGGAAGCTTTGATATTGAGAGACAAAATGGTCGAAATAGGTATGGAACTTGATCTGCGTGCCTACACGACCCTGATTTGGGGGTTTTGTCACCATGGGGAAGTGCAAAAAGCGAGGAATTTATTTGATGAGATGATTGAGAAGGGTGTCCTTCCTGATGAAGTCGTCTATAATCTGATATTAAGGAATTATTATGATCAAGGAAGCATGAGCGAAGCAGTGGAATTACAAAATGAAATGGGAAAAAGGGGTTTAGTTTCTGGCAATAGCAATAATGCAGTTCCTCGTATACAAACTTGATAAAGTAAATGCTTGTACATGCTTAATACTATGGGATGTGATGACATCCCCCCTTTCCTAATGGAAGGAACAAGAACCCAAAAGTTCTAGATATATTATTGGGTTTCTGGTTGGATGAAATGAGTTAACGCCAAAGGTATTGATCCTGGTTTGCTGATATGGGCTGTCACTGAATAAATGCAGATGCACACGAAATGTTATATCTACCTTCATGATGATCAGTGGAGAATTCAAACCATGTTTGTCTGGTTAAGAAACCATTCAATCGTCCTTCAAGGTGAGCGAATTTTTTCATTCCCATATCTAGAATCTGCAGCATTGTATCCATAAATTCTTCAAGCACTTCCATTTATTGTTTCCCATGCTAGATTTCTCTTAGCCTCATTTGCAAAACACATTTTGCAGCTTGGTGAATCCCAAGGTGGAAGCATGACGTCTAAGCTGAAGCTTTGATCACATGGAGTCCATGCCTTGAAAGCAGCCGGACTTTTAAAGAAGCAGTCTAAACAAGTTCAACCATATTAGATGCCGCTATTATCACTAAGATGTGCAAGGTGCAGTTTGTGTATACAAAGATTTATTATAATTGAGATTGCTATCAATATTTCTATTCAAATGATTGGTATCATTCTTTGCTAATGGAGACTTCAGTGACCCAATTAGTATAATCTTCTTCTTTCTTTATTTTTCTTTTTTGGTGTAGTTAAGCACTTGTTTCTTACTTTTAATGCGGTGAATAAATTTTACTCTTTATTGATAGTTTAATAAGGATGAAACTTGAATTCCTGACTGCTTGACTTTACCATTTCCTCTCCTATATCTGTACTTAACTTTTTGTGTTGGAAAAATCAGTTTAGGAGACAAGTAATGAAGTTTCAAATGTTAATAAATAGGGGCATGTTTTGACATGGTTACATGTTTTTCTTTGCAATCAGATGTGTTTTTTAAGTTACATAGTGTATTTCTGTTCTGCTGAAGTCCATAGTATGCCGACTTGGTAACTAGGCTGCTCATTTGTTACAGTTTGAAATGATTGACAGGTCAGACCAAACTAGCAGTTTCTGATTACAGAAGTTCTACTCGCCCGGACACAAGTACAGGTGCGTGCTACCAAACTCTAGGTCTGATATTCATGATTTGACTGTAAGCTTGAATTCAACATTTTCATAAATATTGACTTAAAAGGGGTAAATGAAAATGGGAAAGTATAGTGCCATACATATAAAGGGGTAAAATTTAAAGAAATCACATGTCCTCATGTTTATCAGTTTTCTGAAATTTCTTGTGTTATTGAAACTGTCGCTGCTAAGATTTGAGATGATGACATTCTGAAAATGTTACTCATATGATAGATTTGTAATATACTCATTGGGGAATTCAACGACATGCCTCACTGCCTGAAGTTAAAGGTGGAAGCTTCTTGTTTTAATCCTTTCGACATATCCTGGGTCAACCAATTCTTCTCCAATGGCTAATCTACTACTATTCTAAAGTCTCATTTGTTTGTTGTAAAACAGGAATTGGCTCGTAATTGCTCAGTTTGAATTCCTGCAACCCTTAGCATCGTGGATAGAGAAAACTGAGCATTAACTTGCCTTTCCAAATCTTCTTTTATCTTCATAGTTTCTAATGATGCAAGGAGGACAAAGGCGTGACACCATAGCGTAAGGTGCATATTTGGCTGAAAGAATAAATGTAAGCTTTCCGAGAGAAAAAAATGTATAGAAACAGCAATAAAATTATCCCAAATTATTGAAATAAATTTGTTTTCTAATTTATATTTCATCCATTTTCAAATCATATGAAATTTACATCTTTAAAGATAATTACATGTTACATCAAACGAAATGTCTTAATAATAAATAAATAAGTTTATTACAAATTTAATAAAACATTTTCAAATATAAATATTTTAAAAGAAATGGAGAAATTGTTTTCACAATTTATTTTTCTTTTTTAGTATAAATACAAACATCAAACTATTCCCCCTCTCCCTAAAAAGACAATAACATGATCCCATTATATGTATATATATACCACCAACCTTCCCAAATCTTTCATCTTCATACCTTTCATTCACCAACCCTAAACCCTGAATCTCCCATCTTCAAATTCCTCAAAATCCCATTTTCTTCATTCTCCATTCCATCGTCAATAAACCCTAATTTCAACCATGACTTCCAATTTCTCCACATTATTATCATCATCGTCTCCTTTTCTTCTCAAATCACCATCCCTCACCATTTCCCCCTCTTTCATTCCACCACTTCTCCATTTTAAGAAGATTTCCCCTTCTATTTCTCGATTTAGGTTTAGCGCTTCTTCAAATGGCGATGGGAAGAAGAATTGTATTATTCAGAATCTCAAAAGCTTCGCCGGAGTGGCAATTGTTATAGGCGCCGTTGGTTCTATGTTTGGGAAATTTTCTGTGTTGCCAGCTAGAGCGGAAACTCCGGTGAATGTTGTTGAAGAAATTCTAGTATTTGAAGATGAGGAAGAAAAATCACATTCCTCGCCTTTATCAGAATTTCTTGAATCGAATTTTGAAGCTATTGAGGCGTTGAAGTCGCTTCTGCAGCAAAAGCTGGAGAACGGTGAGGATGAAGAGGCCGTGAAGATATTGAAAAGCTTGGTTTCTGCGCAACCTTCTGTGACCGAATGGAAATTTCTGATGGCCAGATTGTTGAACGAAATGGGGCAGACTGAAAATGCACGCAAGGTGTTCGAGGAAATTCTGGCTTTGAATCCTCTGTCATTCGAAACTTTATTTGAGAATGCATTACTGATGGACCGGTGTGGAGAAAGTGAGGCAGTCATTCAGAGATTGGAGGAAGCACTGAATATGGCAGAGGAGGAGCATAAGGCTAAGGAAGCTCGAGATGTCAGGTTGATAATGGCGCAAATACAGTTTTTGCAGAAGAATACGGAGGAAGCTTTGAGGAGTTATAAACAATTGGCTAAGGAGGATCCTAATGATTTCAGGCCGTATTTTTGTCAGGGTATGATTTATAGTTTGCTAGATAAAAATGATGAGGCAAAAGAACAGTTTGCTAAGTATCATGCTCTTTCACCGAAGAAGTTTGAGGTGGAGGGGTTTTTGAGAACTCCCCTTTCTAGAATGAAGCTATTTGGGACGGATGAAGAAAATTAAAATTTTTGGGTCTTTTTTGGTCTTGAATTGTTAGGCAATGAGGACCAAGAGAGATGTGTCTTCTTGGCTGACAATGAGCACAATGTGCGATTGTCAAGTAATTCTTGGTCGACCTAAATGTTCACTTTGTAGACTTTCATAAACAAGGAGATAAAACCTCTAACTATGTTGGTTTATGATTGTTAGCAATTAGTTTTAACTCAAGCTAATAATATATCATCTGTTTCATTGGAAATATAATCTTCCTATTTGCTCTCATAGATAACAGGTATATTTGTCAGGATGGATGTTATGACAAAATTAAATCCATTTGAAACTTGCCTCGGGGGTTTCGTGGTTTTGTCTTGGTTTATACATGTTAAAGTAAGAACGACATGAAGAAAATATCTGAAGAAATGGTTGTCATGTTTGCACCTTCGTTTCCAGAAGCAATGCTGGTAAATTTCCTCAAGACCTAAATCCCTTGTCTCGTAACAATAGTTGGTTTAAGATAGGCTCCATTGCAGGCCTTCTGGACAGTAACTCCTTGATGATTTCTCTAACTCTTGGTATGTTTTCATCATAATTCTGCTCACTGAATAATAAAAACCGTGCAGGGAAAAAATCTTTAGTATTAATGTTCCACCAATTACTATAAGCATGAAACAACTTCAATAAACTGACCTGACATCTAACACAGAAAAGACCCGCTGCAGACTACCAAGCATGCTGTTGTCCTCAGGAATGTTCCGTTTACAATCAGTAAGGTTTATATATTTCAACACCACCACCTGAAAAGTTAAAAAGGAAATTGAGAACATAATTGATTCTATCTGCAACTAGTACTAACCAAAGGCAGCAAACTTAAATGTCATTACCTTAAGCCACCAAGCATTCAATGCAATGTTTCTTTGATTTCCTTCCTTCTCATTATTGAATGACCGAAGCACATCCCATAAGTTCCAATGACATTCTTCAGCTGCAAGCTGAAGGTTTGTATCCTGATCCATAATGGACGAGAAGTTTGAAGAAACCAAGCTGCTGCAGGATTTAGTTCTTCTCAGTATAACTTTTTCACTAATTTCACAAGAGGGTGCCTCAACTGTCTCTGGAAACAGTACCTTCAATATGTCATCTCTTCCCCTGCCTACCTTCAAGTTGAAAAATATGCCAACTGGACAAGACAAATCTGAGCAAACTTCGCCCAAACTCACTACCACAATAGGATTCCCAATCTTCTTATAAGCTTCAGCAATGACATTGACATTCTTTACATAATCGTGCTTCAATCCGATTTGTAGGGTGTAAACGAATTCCCATGGTAGTTGTGAAGAAATCTCTATTCTCACAAGCAAATCAAGCAGTAAACCATCATACTCCCCGGAGTTTAGATAAATCATACACATTATGCCAAACAATCTCAACACTAGCTGAGGATAGTACTCCTGATAGCACTTTTTCCCATCGGTTTTAGATCTTTTAACCCATTTCTCATGATCTTCAAAAAGTAGTTGTTTGACCACACATGCAAGAAAATCGAAGGTGCTTCTAACAAATGAATGGCCAACAGCTTCGAAATTAAAATCTGGATTCATATTCCATCCCTGGTGCATAATCCATTCAACAAAAGAAGACCTTGAAGTGTAAAAGTTTGCATTGCAGAAAGAGACCAAAAGCATAAGGCGCTCTGCAAGATACAAGAAAGATATAGGCGACATATAATCATATTCATCTATCCAGTATGCCTTATATGTATCTTTCAAAGCTTTATACAAACTTTCTGAAAAAACCGGGTGAAGACCTTCTGGTATATATCGATATTTAATTTATGTACATGCTTTCCACCAACGTGGAATCTTATGAGAATTGACCATCATTTGATGTACCGCCGCACTGAGTTTACCAGATCCTAGCATTGCCATCATCAGTTTTCCAATTATCCCGTATGTGAGCTCATTCTTTTGGCAAATGTTTCTCGCAATAACTTCTTCAAGCAATTCTGTGGAAACCTGTCTCCCTCAGTAAAATCATATTCACTGTCAATGATTTTTGACAATCCAGGAGGAAGATATTGCCAAGAATTTCTCCGTAGATAGTCCAAGGAAGTTCTGCAGAGTATGAATATGATAACTGCAGTTCAGAATCTTGGACTCCATAAGGAATTTTGTGACCTCAACATATGACTAAGTGTTACATTTTGATTGTACATGGACAAAGATGTCTTGGTTGAGAACTCATCAAGGGCTTTCAATTGTTCTAACACCTTCATACCGACAGAAAGTAATTCTGAAGTCCAATAAATTTGAGCTGCACGAACCAACTAGTGAGCATCAATGGTAACCAAATTACATTTCCTCTTAAGACAGCTATCATCAATTTCTCTCACCCAGTTGGCAACAGGGTTGAGCAATCTGTAGGATCGTTTCAAATCTTCGAACTGTTGACTCACACCCAGGTAGTTCATACAGAATTCTCCACAAACATCAACAGTTTCAATACGCTGAAGATATTTCATTATTTCAAGAACCTTATCCTTCCAAAAATTCCAGAAGTAAATAAGTGTTTCAACAGAAACCAGGTTCTGTGATATCTTGGCATCTGCATGCTTTATAAGGTCGTTGACAAAATTATCTTCCCACTTGAACAGTGACATAGTTGTACTAAAATGAAAATCCAAGATTTTCCGCGCAAATAATATCTGTGCCCCAATGCTTTTATGCTGCGCATCATTCAAATATTAATGCATCTTACACAACTTAACCTGATCATCAGATAAAGCATTTGCCTTTGTGCAAATAAACTCATAAAAGTGCTCCGAAACCTTCTCTGCATACATTTTAGCTTTTGTCAAAAGCTCTTCCTTTTGCTTAAAAGGCTTCAAAGGCCACCCATCACTTTTGGGTTCCCAAAGCGAGTTGGTAACACATAGCATATTATGAGAATTGCTGCTTCTTTAAATTTCCCGGCCTGCTCTAACAGATCAATCTCAAGGAGTACATCTCCTTTCAGCTTCGCTATGTTTGCAGCCTCATGAAAGTTCCCCCACTGTTTTTCTAACAACAAAAGTTCATCGAGGCAACCCAAGGAGCTCAAAAAAGTGCGAATTTTTTCCACAGAATTAAAAGCAATAACAAATTTCATCATGGCTTTATTGTCTTTATGCCGATTATGATGAAGTGCGGCTCTCTCCAGAAACTGTTGTGAATGCGTTTCAATTTCGTCTTTCCTTTTCTTAGTAGAAGTCAAAAGCAGTTTCCAGTCTTGGGTATATTGCAAACCCATGTCAAAGAGTGCTCCAGAAACACAAGCAGACAAGCACTCAGAGAATAAGTTGGCCCTTGCATATACTCGGGCTGCAAGTTTGTAGCATCGTGCCAGTGAAAAGCATTCTCCAGCTTCAACCAGCTTAGACTCCCCACATTTTTCCAAATATATGTTACCTACAGTTGAAGGAGATAAAAATTTACAAAAAGTAAAATAAATCTTGTGTGAGGTGTATAGAACTTCATTAGCATAACAATCTGTGTTACATTTATAGAACTTTATTTCACAAAATTATTATATATTTTCAACATTTTATTTATAAATGGAGTTTAATATAGGTTTTACGCATATCTCGAAATGTCTCAAAATATTTCTCCTTTTTAACTAGTCGAAAAACACAAATTTAATTCCTTGACCTGACAAATTTCCAGAAAATGTAAGCACTCTAACTTTCCATTTTAGCTCCAGAAGCTCTTAGCTATTAATATAGTCATAAGCAGAAAACTTACATCGAATTGAAACAGGCCACCAATCATACCTGCTATTTTAAACTCCTTCAACTGAAAATAACATTGCGCTGCCGC